>APFE031498671.1:91977-123228 GCA_000404065.3 Pinus taeda
AACTATCTTACAATGAGGCTCGAAGGCCTATTTATTGTTGAGAAACAATGGAAAACCCTTCACATTCCAAAACCTAACCCTAGAAGATGGAACGCCAAATTGTGGGCCCCGTTTTGGGTAAATTGGTACATCCATTTCCCGGGGTCGTAACTTTGGCATACGATCTCCGTTTGACGCGTATGATAGCTTGTTAGAAAGATCTATCTGAGAATTACCACTTTGGGAAGGGAAACATTGGTCCATGGATCCATGTTGCCCCTAGTTTTCCCAAAAAACATCGTTTAGGGCCTCAAAACGGCTCTGGAAGTTCAGGACCCGAAAAACTGCTAAAAATAGTAAGTTGTGCTACAATTAAGGAAACTGAAAATGCTGAGAGAAACAATGATGGGGGTCCATATGGACTTGGCAGGTGGCCACCAATATCCACCTGGATCATGTGCAATGCGCAAACTCAACTGGCAATGGCTGTAGGTTCAGTGACTGCATTGCGCAATTTTCTGGGCCAACAGTCACTGTCCCTCAGAAATGCGCAAAAAAACCCTGGAGGAGAGTGCCTAGGCATAAATACATATTTATGGAGAGGAAGACAGATCCTTCCTTCCTCGGATTGCGCAATGTTGTCTCAGTGAAGGTAGAGTCCAAGCAAGGGTTGCCCAGACTCACCGACAGACAACTGAATGCGAATGTGAGTGCGAATTCATGGTAATACTGAGTGTAAGCATAAGTGAATGATCATGCATGCAAATGGTGAATGACATATTCAGAAAATAGAACAACATGCATGTGGGTGAGGCGAATTGCTGAATCAGCGACTATTTGTGAAAAACAGTTTCACGCATGCGAAAACAGTGAGATAGAAACAAAAAATGAAATAGTGCTAGGTAAAGCTAGTATACCTATAAACGACAGCAAGCATTCAAAGAAATCAAGCAAACAATACTCACACAAGCAAAAACACAAAAAGTAACAGAAATGCAACACAAGGCATGGAAGGCGAGCTTACCCCAAGACAACTGAGCTGAATGAGCCAAGGCAACTCCTAGATGTGATGTGGGATGGGATAGTTGCAAAGTTGATGTGAGGAATGAGCTCTGTAGCGTCCGGTTGATGAGTTTTGATAAAATCGAGGCTGTGACACGCATGCCACAAATCTAGGGAAAGCGACACTTGGTGGGAGGTTTTTGAAGTGATCCATGCATATAACCTCCAACTGCCAAAAACTAGATCCTTGAAACAAGGGATGCTTTTGCATGCTGCCTTGGGAGAAGCAGCCCATGCATGCAAGTCTATTTTGCTCGGTCCTGGAGGGAACTAGTCAACTCAGCTACACATGCAAGAGGCTCTTTGACTATTGGGAGAAAATGCACATTTCTGGCTGGGAGTTGGGCTAGCTTCCCAGGGGATTTGTGCAATTTCTGGGCAAAGTAGCTGATTGCTGCCCAGATTTGCGCAAATTCTAGGCTGAGCAACCCTGCTAGGAAAAATTGCGCAATTTTCACTGTGAGTGTTGACTGCCATAATTGCGCAATTCTGGAGCCCAATAGGCTGCTAGTCAGGATTGCGCAATTTCTAGAGGGAAGGTTGGTTGCCCTAAAAAATTGCGCAATTTCTTGGGGGAGCTGCTCAGCTTGCAGTTGGCCCAAGTCTGGGTGATCAACTTGTGAGGGGAATGCATCGAGCTATGATCGACAGGCTGCCTTTGTGCAAGAAAAACACTAAAACTTGTTTACTTGATGAATCAAGACATGATGCCATGAAAAGTTGTTAGGGAGGCCCCAAAACAAAGCTAAGACAAAATTTTGGAGGGTGGTTGTAGCTGCTACAATAGGGGGACATGCTCTAATGCCTCCTTCCTTCTCCTATTGTATCATATTTGTACATCCTTCAATCCTATCCCAAGTTGTTCTTTAGGGAGGATGTTAGGATATTCTGACACATAGGAAATAGTTAAGTATAACTTGGTCTAGTGTATAGTAAGGTAAAGTGTGTTTCTTTAGTATGTACTTTTTGTAACTTACAATTCGACAGTCACGATATGTTCAAGACATGAAGTGATCTGATGGTTCATTCTCTCCTTGGTATTACTGACACTTGATCTATGGCTTAGCACCTGATTGGTCCATGATCTCTATTTAAAGAGCATGGAGGGTCATTTGTAAGGTGACTGTTCATGAGAGAAGCTTAGGAAAATTTTCTTTCTTTTACAATAATAAATTGCCTGAAGTGGTCGCGTTGGCTCAGGCTGTGGACTGTTTCCCTCTTTGAGGGTTTTAACCACGTCAAGAATAATGGTGTACTGATTTGTGATTTGTTTGTGAGCAGTGTCCTTTGGTGTTCTATTTGAGGAACTTACCCTGTAAATTCCTACACAGGGTTTGCACACATTCAATAGCAACTCATATAATTTATCTATTTCGATACTAGTGTGTTTATGGACCTGTACATAATAATATTAAACCCAAGGGATAATCATTAAACCCAAAGGATAATATGAAAATCAACCATGGCCAACCATGTTTATTTAAGGGTATATTTATCTTAGGGTTTGTATGCCTTGTTTTTATATTATTCCCTCGGGCTTAATATTATTCCCATGTGTTTATAATCCCTTGGGTTTTTAGTGTCAATCCATTGGGTTTATTACTCCCTTGGGTTTATAATATCAATCATGGTCAACCATGGTTCAACATTGCATTGTGACAAAGATTGCATCAATTTGAAAATCAATCATGGTCAACCATGGTCAAACATCACATTGTAACAAATATTGTCTCGATATGAAAATCAATCATGGTCAACCAATCAATCATGGGTAATTTAAGGGTTCATATTTCTAGGGTTAATATTATTCCCTTGGGTTTATAATATCAATCCCTTGGGTTGATTAATCTAAGAGTTCATATTCCCAGGGTTTAATATGATTCCCTTGTGTTTATAATCTCTTGGGTTTTTAGTATAATCATTTGAGTTTATAATATCAATCATGGTCAATCATGGTTCAACGTTGCATTATGGCAAATATTGTCTCAATATGAAAATCAACCATGGTTGAGCGTCACATTATGACAAAGATTATCCTGATATGAAAATAAATCACGGTCAACAATGGACCAATGTCACATTGTGACAAGGATTGTCTCAATATGAAAATCAACCATGGTCAACCATAATCAACCATGGTCAACCATGATCAACCATGTTTATTTTAGTGTTTATAATATGTATCTTAGGGTTTATATACCTTGGGTTCATAATATTTGTACCTTGGGTTTAATATTATTCCCTTGGGGCGATCAGGGAAGGGTTTTGTTTTGTAATATAAGCATTTATATATGTACAATTAATATAATTATATAATAATGGCAACATGCATACTTTTCATTTTTCAAATTTTAATGTATAAGACCCTATAGAAGGGTGTCTTGTCAACATGGTTTGTGCACATTCAACTGTAGTTGATATAATTTATAGATTTTGAGGATGGTGTGTTTCTGGACCTGTAAATAATAAAATTAAACCCAAGGGATAATTATTAAACCCAAGGTATAATTATTAATATTAAACATAAGCAATAATATGAAAATCAGCCATGGTCAACCATGTTTATTTAAGGGTTTATAATATTTATGTTAAGGTTTGTATACCTTGGGTTTATATTATTCCCTTGGGTTAATATTATTCCCTTGGGTTTATAATCCCTTTTGTTTTTAGTGTTAATCCATTAGGTTTATTATTCCCTTGGGTTTATAATATCAATCATGGTCAACCATAGTCAATCATGGTCTAACATTACACTGTGACAAAGATTGTCTCAATATGAAAATCAAACATGGTAAACCATGGTCAAACGTCACATTGTGACAAGGATCGTCTTGATATGAAAATCAATCATGCTCAACCAATCAATCATGGGTATATTAATTTAAGAGTTCATATTCCTAGGGTTTACTATTATTCCCTTGGGTTTATAATATCAATCCCTTGGGTTTATCAAACTAAGGGTTCATATTCCTAGGGTTCAATATTATTTATTAGGTTTAATATTATTCCCTTGGGTTTATAAGTCCTTGCGTTTTTATTATTAATCCCTTGGGTTTATAATATCAACCATGGTCAACCATGTCTTATAAAATCAATCATGGTCAACCATGGTCCAACGTCACATTGTGACAAATATTGTCTCAATATGAAAATCAACCATGGTCAACCATGGTCGAATGTGGCATTATGAAAAATGTTCTCTTGATATGAAAATCAACCATGGTCAACCATAGACCAACATTGCATTGTGACAAAGATTGTCTCGATATGAAAATGAACAATGGTCAATCATAGTTAACCATGTTTAGTTTAGTATTTATAATATTTATCTTACGGCTTATATACCTTGGGTTTATAATATTAGTTTCTTGGGTTTAATATTATTTAACCATGGTCAACCATGTTTATTTTAGTGTTTATAATATTTATCTTAGGGTTTATATACCTTGGGTTTATAATATTAGTCCCTTGGGTTTAATATTATTCCCTTGGGTTCGTAATCCCTTGGAGTTTTAGTATTAATTCCCTTGGGTTTATAATATCAATCCCTTGTGTTTATTAATCTAAGGGTTCAACCATGGTCGAACATGGTCCAACGTTGCATTGTGACAAATATTATCTCAATATGAAAATAAACCATGGTAAAACATGTTTATTTAAAGGTTTATGATATTTATCTTAGGGTTTATATACCTTCAGTTTTTATTATTCCCTTGGTTTTATAATCCCTTTTGTTTTTAGTATTAATCCCTCGGGTTTATTTTTCAATTGGATTTATAATATCAATCATGGTCAACCATGGTGAACCATGGTCAATCATGGTCAACCATATTTATAAAACCAATCGTGGTCAACGATGGTCAATCATGGTCAACCATGGTCCAACGTCCCACAGTGACAAAAATTGTATCAATATGAAAGTAAACCATGGTCAACCATGGTCCAACATTTCATTGTGACAAATATTGTCTCAATATGAAAATTAATCATGATCGAGCATGATCAACCATGGTCCAATGCCACATTGTGATAACGATTGTATCAATATGAGAATCAACCATTGTCAACCATGTTTATTTTGGTGTTTATCATATTTAACTTAGGGTTTATATACCTTGGGTTTATAATATTAGTCCCTTGGGTTTAATATTATTATATTATGCTCAACCATGGTTAACCATTGTCAACCTTGGTCAACCATGTTTATTTTAATGTTCTTAATATTTATCTTATGGTTTATATACCTCGGGTTTTTAATATTAGTCCCCTGGGTTTAATATTATTCAACCATAGTTGACCATGTTTTATAAAAGCAACCATGTTTTATATTATCAACCATGGTCAACAGTGTTTATTTTAATGTTTATAATATTTATATAGGATTTATATACCTTGGGTTTATAATATTTGTCCTTTGTGTTTATTATTATTGATCCGTGGTCAACCATGGTCCAATTTCACATTGTGACAAAGATTCTCTCAATATGAAAATCAATCATGGTCGAATGCCACATTATGACAAGGATTGTCTCTATATGAAAATAAACCATGGTCAACAATGTTTATTTTAGTGTTTATATACCGTTGGTTTATAATATTAATCACTCGGGTTTAATATTATTCCCTTGGGTTCATAATCCCTTAGAGTTTTAGTATTAATCCCTTGGGTTTATAATATCAACCCCTTGGGTTTATAATATCAACCCCTTGGGTTTATTAATCTAAGGGTTCAACCATTTTTTAGCATGGTCCATCATTTCATTGTGACAAAGATTGTCTCAATATGAAAATGAACCATAGTCAACCATGTTTTATTAAAAGTTTAAATCACCATGGTAAACCATGCTCAACCATGTTTATTTTAGGTTTTATAATATCCATCTTAGGGTTTATATATCTTGGGTTTATAATATTAATTCCTTAGTTTTAATATTATTTCGTTGGGTTTATAATCCCTTGGGTTTTTAGTATTAATCGCTTGGATTTATAATATGAATCCCTTGGGTTGATTAATCTAAGGGTTCATATTCCTAGGTATAATATTATTCATATGGTTTATAATATTATTCCTTGGGTTTAATATAAATCCTTTGGGTTTATAATCATGGTCAACCATGGTCAAACATGGTTCAACGTCATATTGTAACAAAGCTTGTCTCAATATGAAAATAAACCATGGTCAAACATCGTCAACCATGATTGACCATGGTTAAACGTCACATTGTGAGAAAGATTGTCTCAATAAAAAAAACCAACTGTTTATTTTAGGGTTTATAATATTAACCTAGATTTATAATAAATCTCTTGGGTTTATAAATATTGGCCACCATGATCAATATCAATTCTGATAAAGATTGTCAATAATAATAATAATTTAATAATAACAATAATATTGGTAAAATAATTAATAAATTTAATAATAAAATTATTTTATTAATAATATTTATTATTGTTAATTAAATTAACAATAATCACTTTTTAAATAAATTATGGTTAATACTAAAAAATATTGTTATAAAATATTATTATTAAATAATAAATTAAATTAAATATTAAATAATAATTAAAAGTTGTAATAATATTAATTATTTTTTAAATAATTTAATAATTATAAAATATAATAAAATTTTAAACGTATATTAATTGTGGTAGTATACCAACACCATATAAATAAATAATTCACAAGACTCAATAGATAAATAAATTCTCCATAATGTAAATGAAATGAAAATAAAAATCCATATCACTGCAGCATGATTATAATGATTCATTAATCTGTGTCATTATATTCTCACATCAAAAGCATATCATTATCCTAAGTCATTATATCCTTCGTTCTCACACCATGTTATATCTCTTTGTTTCCCCACTACGATTTCATCAACGTTCCATGGTGTTCTTCCATTTCATTAACACGCCATGTAACTTGTTTATTAAATGAAATGTATTTTAAAATATTTAAGAAATCTGAATTACAGTGGATTGAGATTTAGTTTTATATAATCTGGAAGTTTAGTTTTAAAATTGATTTAATATTTTTGATCAGGTTAATTTTTTTGTATTGATGGTAAATAAATAGGTTAATGGTCTAAAATTTAAAAATATTTTATAAAAGTTGAAATCTATCCTATGGGTCATCAAATTATTTTAAGTGGTGCGAATAGCTCACTTTGTATTCATGGATAGTAGATATTAATGATTGTCTTCATTATTAATTTAACAACTATATTATGACAAATATTCTTACTATTTATGAAACTTTATTTGTTATAAGTTTTCGATAATATTTTCTAGTTGAATTTGTTTAAAATCTGGCAGGGATTTGTTGGAACCACATGTTTGAGTTGTGAACTCTCCACACTCTGAGCGCCTTACGAGTTTTTCAAGGTGTTGAATCCATATACTTAGTCAAAAACACATTTTAAACAACAATAGATCACGATACCTAAAAAAATTGTTTCCTGAAATTTTAGCCAAAAAATCCAAAACATATAATAGTTAGACAAATTCTTTAAAAGAACAAATATAACCAAAAAAAACAAAAAAACAAAAACTAAATATTAAAAAATAAATTAATAAAACATTCTTCAAATTACACCAAATTATAATTCAGTAACAAAAAAGATAAAAAATGAAGTGGATTAAATTTTAGTGCTCGTTTCTTTTTGAATTTTAAAGATATTTAAGGATGTAGGATTAAAAGATAGTAGATTTTAAGTACAATTTAGAAGTTTGGTTTAGAGTACGATTTTAAAATTATTTTTTTTTTTTAATTTAATTTTTTTAAATGTAAGAAAAAATAGGTTTTAATGGATTAAGATGCAAAGGTGGAAGCTTGCCCCATATAGACCACCAACCAATTATTTTAAGTAGCATGATCTTAGTGAATAATAATAACATTTTTCTTAAATAATAATAACTAATCATCTTACATTCACATATTCCATGGATATTAACAATTATCTGCACTATCAATTTAAGAATTAAATTACAATAAATAATTTTATTATTCATAAAACATAAATTAAAAATTAGATATTATAAAAAACAATCTTGAAAATAAGCCCAATTACATAACAAAAATATCCAAAATGTTTGATCTGTGCAATAATACCTTTAAGGAGGTTTGTCGACAGAGATGGAGCTCATTTGGGGCAATAACACCTTTCGTCAACATTTGGATTATTAGGGCATTCCCTTCCGTTGTCTAGCCTGCCACAAACCTGGACATGTCCTATCTAAATGTCATTCTCACTGTTTGGGGCAGATGCTTGTGGAAGAGGATGGAAGAAGGCTGGAGGATGATCGAGGTACAAGTCTAGCAAGTTCTGCTCAACCACATGACTAAAAAATCCACATATCTGACGACTCAAGTATTAAGGATTGTTCACCTTCTTTTCCTCCCGTCAAATAATTTTCTATGGTTGAAATTGAAGTTGAAGAGCTTAGGTCAGTTATCAATTATAATGAGGCTAATTGTAATAATCCCCCACACCACATTAATCCTCGTATTAGAGAGGGTGGGGTTGTTGCATCCGCTATTTTTCATTCCCCCACTCACATGGGTGATGGGAATCGACCTTCTTCAGTTGGCCACCCTTTATTGGACTCTGCCTCATGTTCGAACCATCCTTCCCTAATTCCGTTGGACTCTTCGGATGTCCCTTCCCCCAAACAACTCTCTCCTCAGGTCGCCCCTTCACTCACCAAATTGGTGGGAAGCAACCTTGCTTTTTTGCTTCACAACCCCAATATTGACTTGGTTCCTCTTTCCATACAAAGGGATCCCCCATCCCATTAGGGATTGTCTATCAACCCATCCTTTACCATGAACATACCTATTCGAAGGAAGGGGAAAAAGTGTGACGAGCCCAGAAAGGGACCTCACCTAAAATCATCTAAGGCTTTGGATTTTTGGGAAAATATGGAACTGCATGACATCTCTATGTCAGATGGGAATACTTATCGGGCTCTTAGAGGTGAAATGGCCATGATGAAACTAATTTATATTAACATTTGGGGGTTGGGGGAATGTTCTAAAAGAGCTTCCCTTAGACACCTTATCAATATGTCAGAAGCATTTATTGTACGTATCCAGGAAACTATGTTGAAGGGGGACAAGGCTTTATTTCACTGTTCTTCCATTTTCCCAAGGTGGGTCATGGTTTCGATTGACCTGGAGGGCTTCTCAGTCAGGATGATATCTATGTGGGATCCTTTAGTTGTTATATTGATTCATTTACATGATTTTCAGGTGTCTTCAAAGGAATATCTTCATGATAGGCTTCTTCAGAGGGATATCTCATACAGTCCACATTCTTAATATGTACGTCCCATATATAGACAAGGAAGAATTCTGGGATAGGTTGGGCGCATGTGGTATTTTAAAGATAGGATCCATAATCCTGGCTGGAGACCTGAACTTGACTGTTTCAAGGGAAGAGATTTTCGGTTCGAGGTGTAGAATGGATCCATTGGTGGATTATTTCTGGGAACTCTTCTCTAAAAACCATTTGGTTGATATATGCACAATCCTTATATTGTCGGCCTAGAGGAATGGTAGGGAACATCCCCATAATATTGAGAAACGACTGGATTGATTTCTATTGTATGAAAATATGTTTGAAATTCCAAGGGTTGTCAGATCAGAGATTTCTCTTGTGATTATTTTAGACCATGCTCTAATTATTATTCAATGGTAAGGAGAGAAATTCTAGTCAGGTCTTCCCTTTAAATTTAACCATTCGCAGTTAGAGGACTAGAGTTTTTGTGAGTTGGTTACTAAGACATGGACTACAAGTTCACACTCATTGGAATGCTTGGGTATGGATAATGTAGTGGATAAACTGAAAAAATATTAAACTGGTAGCACACAAGTAGATATCTCAGAGGAAAAACCAACACATAAAAAAACTGAAAGATATTGTGGCAGATATGGATTTGATTAGAGGACCTTGACCCGAACTTAAACATGAACGCAAAAAATTACATATATAACCATAAATACAGAGATGCAACAAAAATAACACTTCATTTCATTAATATCAAACACTGAAATATGCTTAGGAATAGAATGGAAATAAACTAGCTCGGACAATGGTGGCTTATCTCTGAGAAGAGATGCAGAGGCTACATCCTTTGAACTGTGTTACAATGAGGCTCAAAGGCCTATTTATTATTGAGAAACAATGGAAAACCATAAACATCCAAAAACCTAACCCTAGGAGATGAAGCGCCAAAACTGTGGGCCCTGTTTGAGTAAATTGGTACATCAACTTCCCAAGGTCGTAACTTTGGCATACGATATCTGTTTGGCTATCATAATACCTCGTTTCGAAGATATTAGAGAGGAGGCTGAAAAACAACCAATAGGTTGGTTTTGGAATTTTTCGGTTCCTCCGTTTTCCCTAAAAACTTCTTTTAGTCCCTCAAAATGGCTCCGAAAGTTTAGAACCTGAAAAACTGCCAAAACTAGTAAGTTATGCTACAACTAAGGAAGTTGAAAAGAAACAATGGTGGGGATCCAATCAGAATAGGCGGGTGGCCACCAATATCCACTTGGATAAGTTCTCCCCCCTTAGGAAGCAATAGTCCCCATTGTGTTGAGTACCTCCATGAGATGGGGAAACTTCTATTGAACTTGGTCCTTTGTGAGCCACTTGCCTTGGTGCAGGAGTTGACCAAATTTGACAACTCGATATAGATGGATTTTATGCTGGCGAGTGTTCTTGATCCACATTTCCATGATCTGATAAGTTGTGGCCTTTTCCATGCAGTTTGGGTTTAACTCTGTTGGCGTGAGCTATTTTGCAATGTCTAATGTGTCTAGTAATGGTGGAAAGTATGGTGAAAGGCGGTCCACATTAAACAATGGGTGTAGGCAAAGGAATGGTGGAATGTTGAGGTTGAAATAATTGTTCCCTACAACCTTAGTGATGGTGTAAGGCCCATATCGGAGTGGGCGAAGCTTTTTGTGGGCCCAATTAGGTGCTCCTTCTACAAATGTAAGCAAACTTTGTCACCCACCTCGAACTTGTGTGGCACCCGATGCTAATCATGACGCTACCTGTATTTAGCATTGGATTTGTCCAATATGTCATGGACCTGTTGGAAGATGTGTTGAATGCGCTCAATGAAGTTGTTAGCCTTGTCAGCTTCGAACTAGACATGAGCCGAATCTACTTAAGTAGCAGCAAATGGTATGGCCACATTAATGGGACATAATGGTTGGAACACTAACCTCACGTGAAAGGGGCTGTGGCTAGTTGAGATATGGAGAGATATGTTGTAGCTATTCTGGACACAGGGGAGGCTTTCATCCCATGTGTGTGGATGCTTTAAATTGTACATAAACATAATGTGTACGATCATCTTGTTGATGACCTTTCTTTGGTCATCAGTTTGGGGGTGGAAAGACGTGGACTTAGTGAGCTTGGTCTCTAACATCAACCAAATAATTGACCAAAATGTACATATGAACCTGCTGTCTCGATCTAAGATAATGGAATGTGGGATCCCAAAATGTACCCACACTCATTCAAAGAAGAGCTTAGCATTGGCTTCTACTGTGATACTCTTCTTGCAGGCTCCCAACATAGCCATCTTAGAGAATCTACTGACAACCACGAAAACGCAGTCGTTTCCATGCTTAGTAGAAGGAAGGCCCGACATGTAATCCATGGAGATAGATTCCCAAGGTCGAATAGGAGTAGGAAGAGGGGTATATATGCCTTGATTCTTAATGGTCGGTTTGGCAATGGTGCAGGCAGTGCAGGATCTGATGTACTTCCCAACATCCCGTCAAAGGTTTGGCTAATAAAAATACTTCTGTAGCAATGTCACTATATTTTCTACCTCGAAATGTCCAGTGACCTGACTGTAGTGCGCCTCCCAAATCATCTTGTCACGCTCGCTTGAAGGGACACAGAGGTGTCCCAAGCGGCGTAACAATGAATCCTAGAGTTGAAAATTTGGAACTTTCTTTCCTTTTAGGAGTGTTTGATATGTGTTGTCGAATTTTTGATCGCTATTGTAAAGATACAAACACCCTGTAGTCTTGTGCCCACAAGAGTCAAGCACAATGGTCAGCGCCATGACCGGTGGTCGGCTAAGGTAGTCTACAACATTCTTGGTGCTACCCTTCTTGTACTTAATGTTCAAATGGAATTGTTGCAGGTATGTGGACCATTTCTGATGGTGATCATTCGACAATTTCCCTTGTGTTTGTATGAACTGCAAGGATCGGTGGTCTGTGTGGATGACTGTTTCCTTCCCCAGAATGTAATGCTTCCATTGTCGGCAGGACTCCACAATGGAATACATTTCTTTGTCATAGGTGGGGTACTTTAGGACTATGTCTGAAAGTGTCTCACTATGATTGCCACTGGATGCCATTTCTAGGTATGAACTGCACCAATAGCATATTCAGAGGCATCTGTCTTGATCTCAAATAATTAGTGGAGGTCTGGTAATGTGAGCACTAGTGTAGAGCAAAGGTGATGCTTCAACTCGAAAAACACCTTTTGTTGGGATTCAGACCAAAAGAAATTTTCTTTCGCTCCTCCTTTGGTGACTTAACTCAAAGGCCAAGCGATATGAGAGAACCCCAACACGAACCTGCGGTAGAAATTGGAAAGACCTAGAAAATTGCAGAGATCTGTTAGAGTGGTTGGGCTTGGCCAATCCCGAATGAATTTTATCTTGGTTGGGTCCACATTCACACCTTTCTCGTCAATGATGTACCCCATATATTGAACCTGGGTCATGCCAAAAGTGCATTTCTCCAAATTGGCACACAACTTGTGTTGTCGCAGGGTTTGGAGGACTTGTCGAATATGGTGTAAGTGTTGTTCCCAAATGTGGATGAAGATCAAGATGTCATCTAAATACACCACCACAAATGCATTGGTGAAGGGTCGCAATATGTCGTGCATTAATATCATGAAGGTTGCGGGGGCATTCGTCAACCCGAAAGGCATGACCAACCATTCGAAAAGGCCCTCCTTGGATTTGAAGGCAATCTTCTACACATCATAGGGTTCGATAGGCACCTGGTGATAACTAGAATTCAAGTCAATCTTGCTGAAATATTTCCCCCCCTTGAGTTGGTCCAGAAGGTCATCAATCCGTGGGATTGGGTACCTATTCCAGACAATGATCTTGTTCAATTCTCGATCCTGTCCTTCTTCTGTACCAACACGATCGAGCTCCCACATGGTGATGAACTTGGTATGATGGGCCCTTTTTGCAACAACTCTTGAATCTTCCTCTTGATTTCATCGTTCTCTAGAACATAGCATCGATATATCGCTCCATTGGGTAGCTGCGCGCTTGGGGTTAGATTGATGGATTTCTTGACCATACAGTGTAGAGTTACCCTTACGGGTGAGGTGAAGATGTCCCTATACTCTTCTATAACTTTGTCCATCTATTGTTGTCATGCAAAGGGTCCCTGTTTGGAAGTCATAGCCACAATATTCTTCTTTCCTCAAGGGTGAATCATAAGGAAAACAAATTTCCTGGTCTGTGAAATTATCTTACTTCATTGCTTTGTAGAGATCAAAGATATGGTGGTAGGCGGGGCTACCTCCGGTATCTTGTACAACTTATTGCCTAAACTATAATCACAGAGCGAGGTCTAGACTCATATACAACATGCCACTTCCACAAGTATAATTTTCCTAATAATACATCACAAAATTCAAAGGAGAAACATCACATAGTACCTCATCTGTGAAGGGCTTGATGCTGTAGGAAAGGAAACACTGCTGGCTGATGCGAAGATCTCATCCTTGGTGAAGCCATCCAATGGTGTACGAATGTAGATTTGTTGTAGTTGGTAGGCCCAGCCGCTTCACGACCTCTATTGAAATGAGGTTCTTTTGACCCCATTCACCATGGAGGAATTGGTGCAAGTTCTAAAATCCTTCTCCAAAGAGAAATTTCCATAACCAGATGGTTGGACAATGGAGATTTTTATACACTTTAAAGATACAGGACCAGATCTATTGAGGATGGTGGAGGAAACTAGGATTCAGAAGAGGGTTTATGGCACCATAAACACCACCTTTATTTCTCTCATTTTGAAAACGACGACTCCTAAGTCCTTCATAGATTTCAGACCCATCTCACTCTGCAATTTGGTGTATGATCTAATCTCGAAAATTATAGCTAATAGGATGAAGCAATGCATTTCAAACCATATATATTATATTGAATTTGGCTTCCTCCATAGCATATATTTTCATGAAGTGATAACGATCACTCAAGAAGTTGTCCACTTCATCAAGACTCAGAATATAATGTTATTATTTTAAAACTTGATCTTCATAGAGCATACAACAGTGTGGCTTGGTCCTTCTTGACTCTGATTTTACATAAGATTGGGTTATCAGTTTGGGTTGTGGAATGGATCATGACTTGCATCCAATCAATTACATATGTTGTTCAGGTTAATGGGAAACCGTCTATTTTTTTCCATGCTCGTAGAGGACTCAAACAAAGATTTTCTCTCTCACCATTATTGTTCCTATTAGTTATTGAAGGTCTCAACAGGAGAATCCTAGAGGATAAGAGTCGTGGTCTATTCAAGGGAATTTAGATCACAAGAAAGGTACATTTGTTACATATTTTATGTTTATAGATGATGTATTATGTTTTGTACAAGTTTTTCTTGAACAATGGTCTCATTTTCTTAATATTATCTTGACTTTTAGAGAGGCCTTTGGTTTGAAAATGAATGCTTCCAAATCTGAACTTATTTTTTCTTCTGAAGATCTGGAATAAGTCTCGAAGATTGAGGAGTTGTTGGGAGTCAAAACCCTTCCTTTGGAAATAGGTTTTAAGTATTTAGGATTCATAATTAAACCAAATAGATACCTTTTGGTGGATTGACAATGGATTATTGATAAATTCAAGTCTAAACAAGTGGTTATCCCTTGGTGGAAGATTGGTACTGGTCCAATCAGTTTTACAAAACTTGTCGGTGTACTGGATGCACGTTTACTGACTTCCAAAGACTATTATCTGACATATTGACTCAATTATTGCTAATTTCATATGGGTTGGTTTCCCGAGTTATAGGAAGATCCACCTTGTCAGCTTGGACAAGATTGCCAACAACACCTCTTTGGGAGGATGGGGCATAAAGAGAACAAAATTCTTCAGATGGGCTCTGCTGTCAAACAACTTCTCGAAGGAAATCACTAGTACATGAATATGGCATGATATTATCATTGACAAATATTTGAAGGGAATGCAACCTATGGAGTGGATTAGATAGGTTTCCAATTCCACAAAAAAAGGATCATATATATGGAATAACATGTTGACGACTAGGCCTGGACTATTAAAAACTTCAAATGGTTTGTTTGAGTTAGCTCGAACACCTTGATCGACTTGGATCCGACTTATGGGATGATGGGGGAGAATAATTTGCCATCTCAGATCATTGAACACCTACATGTGAAATACATATTTTATTTGTCTCAGATCCAGAAAGGATGGGACCCATTGCTCTTATATTTAGTCTGGATGAGTGCGAAGGATTTAAGGATGAGACCTGAATTCAAGTCAAAGTGGAATGATTTCTTATTACAACTTCAGATGGTTGGTATTCAACTAAATCAAAAGGAGGACAACTTATGTTGCCAGGTTGATAAACAAAAGGGAAACATATCAGTTCACAACATTTATAAACACATCTTGGACTCCCTTGGAACTAGAAGCAGTATGAGATGGTATCATCAAGTTTGGTCCTAGAATATAGCTTGTGAAATCATTCTTTTTTGTTGGCTAGTGTGTAAAAATAAGGTTCTGACCAGGGAAAATTTATATAATAGAGAAATCTCCGGCCTTGATAGATGTTTTATGTGAAAAAACTCAGAGGAAATCACTTTACATCTTTTTCTAAAATGCCCTTTTGTTGTGTGAACTTGGACTTATGTTTCCCAAAAACTTAGATTAAATAAATGTTAGGACTTCCCATCAGTCGATGAGGTTTTTAAGCATTGGATTGGCTTGACTCTGGAGGAAAAAAATCTTCCTTTTTTGTTTGTTGGAGTATTTGGAAAGAACACAACACATCCATATTTGAAGATCAGGCTCTAGATATTGGAACCACTGCTTCCAAAATATGTGCCACGTATGGTGAATTTGGGCATGTCCCTAGCACTAATATGATACACTCAATCAAGACAAGGCCTCCACATACTTTTCCAATAAGATTTTTTAATAGAGTGGCACAAAACTAGATCTGTGGGTGTGGAGCAAGAATCACCACTAGGGTGGATCTAGATTTTGATTTTCGGTGGAATGGGGGTAAGGGATCCAACAAAAGAGAAAAAATAATCGCTTTATGGGGCTTATTGTATTGTGCCAGACGAATAAAACTTGAAGTTCTGCATGTGTTTGGAGACTTCTAGGTCACCATTGATTGGATTAGCAGGGAAACAAACTTTGAACCTCCTAAGATGGCACATTGGATGCATTGAGTACAAGGAATCATTGAGCTCTTCCAATTAGTAACTTTTTCTCATGTGTACAGGGAATTTAATGTTGAGTAGAAAATTTATCGAAGGTGGGACTTACTATGAGATTTGGAAATATCAAGTTCTTAGTCTTCTCACAGGGGGAACAAATCAACTCGGGCTTCTTTTAGTGGAATTAATAGAAAGGTTGTCCTTTTTTATTAATTCTGCATTTGATTTTTGACTTGCGGTATATAGGCACTTTGTGTATTAAGCCTATTAAATTCTCTGTCTACTCTTTTGTATAACCTGATGGGATAACTGAGTACATTGTCCTTGGGTTTCAACTTGGTGGTCGCTGATATACTGGCCTTCCTTTTTTATGTTTGTAAAGATGGCTTTGTGTATGTGTTTATTTGATAATAGAATATCTAAATTTTTCTTCTTGAAAAAAAAAGTGTATAGTTAATAAAAATATTATCAATGATCTATACGCTTTGAAGTTGTCAAATAAATAAAAAAAATATTCCATCTTACAAAATAAACCAATAATATATGGTTTATTTTAAATTATATTCTAAATTATAATCTTAGCAAAATATTATTGAAAATGAATTTGTGAATGTCATCATCCTTAACTTTCCCTATTTCTTATTAATGTTTCATTAAAGGACTTAATACTACTAATAAAATCCCACTATTTTATGTAGCATACCTTGCTATGACAATGATCAACACACAAATTATAATGAGAAGAACAATGATTAACATAGATAAGTCATCAGCGTGAAACGACATACTTTTCTCCGAGGAAAGTTGACTCTACACATAAAAAAATGAAATACAAAGGCAGGTCAATATTTTTAACAACACGAAGAAGAAACGTAGGAAATCGTTTGGTGAGAAGCACATGCACTCTTCTCGAGGGAGAGGGAAAGATTAACTCGACCCAAGGAATCAAATACTAAGCCCAGCATTCTTCTAAATGTCAAGATTAAAAGAATCCATTGAACGGTTATTAATGGGGAAGTTAATGTAGCAGGTTAATATCGAAAATGTATGTGAGAGAAAAAAAAAACATAATGTTTTTAAATTAAAAATAATATTATAATAGGGAAAAGTAATGTTTCTTTATTAAATTGATGAGAAAAGGCAATATTTTTAAATTAAAATTAATGTTTATAATATGAAAAAAATGATAATGATTATTTATTATTTAAAGTTAAAGTTGTACTGATAAAATAAAATAATTAAATTGATGTAATTTTACATCCAGTTTATATATACAAATAAAATGTATGTTGTGTTTTTATTAAAATTATATTTTATGTTTTTTTTTTTTTTAATAAAATAAAATATATTATTTGGTAAATTGAGATATTACAAAAAGGGTTGTATGGGAAAGAATCCGATACAGATTTAGCCAAAAAGTTAGCACTGGTCATAGCAAAGGTTGTATTTATAATATGACCCAAACAAAAGAGGGAACAAAGTACAAAAGTGGAGCCGAGAGGTGCGCTCATTACAACTTTTTCAAAATTGAGATATTAGAAGCCGAGAAAAGAGAAGAAAGCCTTGTGGCGACCAACCATGCAGATATTGTTAACCTCTGCGATAGAAATCCTTTCGCGGAGGTAGAAGAACACACACATGGGAAGAAAAACAGGGATGAAAACCGATTGCATCACTCCTGGTTGGTGGTGACCCGATCCTCATCCAAACGAATGGGAGTCTCCTAAGAGCTTCCCTCCTATTGCGCGATGATGACTCGACAACTCATGGAGGTCCTAGGGTCCTCTTTCTTGATGCTCGAGGATCCTTCAGCGGTTGAATGGACCTTTGTTGTCGACTTCTTCTTGATGACAATATAATTTGGAGCGTCCCGAGTGATAAATCTGCAATGGTGGATAGCTTCTACATACACTACAAACTTTTTAGTGAGACGACCAATCTTAGTTTCCAGAGACTTGGAGCGCTCCGCTTGTTCCTGCATAGCAAGCCCCATGATGGTCTTCATTTTCCACCATGCTTCAATTGTACGTGCGTAGAGGTTTTCGCGCGCCCTGGTGAGAGCAGGGTCTAGAATCCAAGCAAATTCCATGTCCACCTCCTCCGTGGTGACCTCTATACAGAGAATATTTTCTTGGGCCTCTAAGTCTGAAATTCGCTGCTGAGTTTCCGGATTAACCGTCACCACATAGCATAGAGTTGCGCGCCTAGCAACAGTCTCCACGCGAGTGGTAGGGGTTGGGCCCAGAGACTGCCAACAGGAGACATCGCGACTGCGCGCACCTCCCCTACTTGGACCACGGGTGGAGCCATTCCTCGGGCCCATGAGAGAAACAAATGGACTAGAGTGTAGGGGGGAATTAGAGAGCAAGGGGCCAACAGAGGAGGGAAAAGACGGTGAGAAGAATGATGGGGAGAAGGGGGAGGGGTGAATTTACAGATGCCAGGAGGAGGAGGGAGGGGAGGCGGTAAGGGGAAGCATGCAAAGATTTGAGGAGGGGCGGAGGAGTAATGGTAGAGTAGAGAGGATAAGACTGAGAGATGGCGGTTAGACAAGGGAGAGGAGAGGTGGCATTACAGGCTCTGGAGACAGGCGAGCCAAGGATGAGTCCATACTCAAGTGCCCTCCACCTGTCCTTCCCATTGAGCAGAGAATCAACCTTGTAATGATGAAAGGTACGTGAACAATTATTGTTTGGTAGAGTAGTTATCTTCTTCATTGATTGATGCACATTGCTGACAGAGTTACCCTTCCTTTAGTTCCTGCCACGCTCGGGACTTCAGGCGTAGGGTACTAGCCATACCCTCATTCGCCAGTCTGTCCGTGAATTTATTTCTCTTCCTTTTGATTGCTTGAAAGTGGAGGCCTGGCATGTTGTCAATTCCCTGCCTGATCCATTGTATTATTTTGTTTAGGCGCCAATTTTTCGAGATTTTGTCCACCTCAATAATCTGCTAAAGTTTTTTGCCGATTTGGGTGGCCAGCGTGGAATCGCCTTCAACTATCAGAGGACCGAGGTTTAGGTTATGCATTATGGCGATGCCATGTTCCAGGGCATGAAGTTCTATGACATTATAGATGGCTGAACCTATATTTCCCTCATAAATCCACATTATCTCACCTTTAGAGTTTCTGAAGACCCCTCCAAAACCTGCTGGGCCCGGATTCCCTTTAGCTGCGCCATTGTAGTTGATCTTGAAGGTCCCCTAGTCTGGCGACTACCACATGTTATTTTTATTTTCATGCCTGGGGAGGGGAGTGACTTCGCGGACCTTGATATGAAGGAGATCCAGCATTGAGAGAATTCTCACTTTGAGGAGGGTGGGAGGGGCTTTGATAGTCTAAGTGGGTAGATAGGTCACTGTTTGGCAGAGTGCGCTTTTGATCTTCGCGATAATGAATTCCTCCTAGATGAAGAGGCCGCGAAAGATTCTCGTGCTGTGTTCCTTCCACAGAGCCCAATAGATCAAACCAAGAATTAAATTCCAAGTGTGGTTAACCAGAGGATGGGGAGAAGGACCGTTATCCAGTTCATGATGGTACTTTGGATGGAAGAGGGGTCCTGATCAGAGCTTTTAAAGACAAAAGAAATCCAATTCCATAAATTGGACTTGAAAGGGCATAAATTTAACAGATGATTGGGGGTTTCTTCTTCTTGCTGGTAGAGGGGGCATCTTGAGCGGCCAATAAAGCCTTTTCTTCTTAGATTGTCCCACATTAAAACTTTTATGTGCATGAATAACCAAAGGAAGATATAAATTTTCGGTTAGTGCTTCCTGTCCCAGATTGCATTCCACTTCATATCTGGTTAGAGTTGGTCATGCTTTGCTATGTATCTATAGGCTTCACTTAAGATGAAGTGTCCTACTGGATTTTTCCCCCATCTCAATTTATCCTCAACAAAGTCAAGGAGGATTTATATTTTTTGTAACTCCGAGGAGAGGTCCAACCAGGTTTTGGGGTTCATATGGGGAGTCCATTCCTCATGATTGATCCAATTTCTCCATCTGTCATTTTCTTCACTTTTTCCCCAGTACTAGTTGACTTTGATCTTCCCTCTGTTTTGCATTTCAGCCTTGATATGTTGATAATGATCTTGGTAAAGTTCCAACCTTTGTTTCCAGACATCCTCCCAGACAAGAGCCTTGTTCCCACTGTCTATTTCCCAGAAACTATGTCTTTGAATGATGTCCCTGTTCTCCCAAGCTTGATTCCAGATGACTGAACCTTTGATGTTTCCATTGAGCTTGATGATTTTCTCTTTCGTTAAGGAGGGTGTGTACTTTTCTTTCTAGAGGGTACCCCATGGGGAGTTGGGGTTAGAAATCCATCTCCATAGGTTTTTGGCTCCCAAGGCCTTTCCTAGGAGGTCTATGTCTCTAAGACCGAGTGTTGAGCATGAAATCCCCCCCAAGGCATGTTTTGGGGCTTAAAGCCCAAGTTTTCACTGAATCTTGTTGTAAAGCTTCACGAATTGTGGGTGCGGAGCGCGAAGTCATAATAGAGTCACAAGGTTGTCCGCCCTAGTTTTGTAATGCAATGTTAGCTGGATAGACCTCACGTACCATGGGATTGTATAAATAGAGTGATGCTCTAAGTGTATAAGATAACCAAGGAATAATGAAGAAAGCATGAGAAGTTTGGGTGATTGAGTCACAGTGTGAAGTGTGTCTTTGGGTCGTAGAGTAGGAGAAGGCTCTGCAGCTAAGTGCGCAGAGGCCTAGTAGTTCGCAGCTGAGTGCGTGGACCCCTGCAGCTGAGTGCATAGGGCAAATCGAGTCTGTAACCATAGAAATAATCAATAAAGAGAAGTTTGGTTATAATTTTGTGTATCTGTTCTTGGGTTAATACATGATTGATATAACTTGCAAATATACTGTTTATTTACTGCGCGCACCTGTATGAATGTTTTATGTTGTTAAGTATAACTCAAAGCACCTAAGTAGGCAAAGATAATTAACTAACATTGGAATATAAGCAAGGTCTTGGGTAATAGTGCAAAACGCGACACAACCCTCAGATATGGCTACGCGAAGGCAGTGTATCAGGTCGCGAGGAACGGGAAGGTGTGCGAAGCAACCTGCGTACAAGGGGAAACCACAGACCAGTCGAACTTATCCAACATCTCCAGGGTGTGGAAACCTGGTTCTAGCACCCTCCCATACTACTTCAGGTGAGACCTCAGTCCGTGCTTTGTGGGCTATTGCCGAAAGGGCCAGTAGTACTAGGATTTCTTTGGCTAACTAACTCTGAACCTGGTCAGGCCCCAACAAGCCAACAAATGGTTCTGTTGCGGGGCACCTATACAAAATGGGACATGATGAGATATTGTGAAGGTATATACCTGAATTTGAACAAAGTTAGATCCTCATGGAAGCACATGGGGGCGCTGCAGGAGGACACTATGCAGGATGAGCGACTGCACAAAATATTCTCCACACAAGGTTGTGGTGGCCAAGCCTTCATTAGGATTCAAAAGCACATTGTAAGGCCTTCGATATATGTCAAAGGACCAGTAAACCATCGCGGAGGAACGAGATGCCTTTGAATCCACAAATGACGCTGCAACACTTTGAAAAGTGGGCAATCAACTTTGTAGGACCTATCAAACCCCAGGGAAAAGCAAGAGCGCTCTACATAATCACAGCGACATAGTACCTGACTCGTTGGGCAGAAGCGTAGTTGGTCAAAGACTGCATGACCGCCACTGCTGCGAAGTTTTTATTTGAACACTTGTTGACTTGATTTGGCTGCCCAAAAATCTTAATGAGTGATTGCGGTACACATTTCCTGAACGAAACCATTAGCGCACTCACATAAGAGTTCCAGGTGTATCATCAGAAAAGCACACCCTACCACCCACAAGCCAATGGGACAGTAGAAGCATTCAACAAAACACTGGAAATGATGCTAACCAAAGTATACAATGCGCAATGAAGCGATTGGGACCTGCGCATACCTGCAGTACTATGGGCTTATAGGATAACGTGCAAGAAACTGATAGGAAAAACACCTTTCTGATTAGTTTATGGTGTAGAAGCTGTCATGACAATGGAGTATATTGTACCTGGTCTACACATAGCAGCGCTCACAGCTATGATGGACCGCAACGCCCTGGAAGAAAGGCTCGCGCAGTTGGAAGAACTTGAGGAGGAACAGTTCTTGGCCGGCTTTCATCAACAGGTGCAAAAGCAGCATGAGAAGGCCTGACACAATCGCCATATTAAGTTGCGCACCTTCAAGATAAATGATTTAGTGTTGTTGTATGATAGTAAGTTTGATAAATTCTCGGGAAAGTTCAAAATGCATTGGCTGGGACCATATGTTATTAAGGAGGTCATAGATGCAGGCATAGTACGGCTAGTCAAACTAAATGGAGAACCTTTCCTAGGCAAAGTGAATGGAAGCCGCTTGAAGCCCTACATGGGTGACCTGACTATTTGACTAGCCGGCAGAAGCACAATCTTCATGCTCTAAGGATTCAGAAAACCATGCGGGACTATTAACAAATGCAAGGGATACCGACACAGATGCAGAGAAGTAGTTCAGATACAAAAGTCTCGGAGCAGCGTATGCAACAGATCCAGCAAGAAGCAGCTTAGTGCACTGTTGACCTCCACACAGTTTGAGAATCGTTGGAGGGACTCCGTGCCAAGATCGCCACGCTGACAGAGTGACTCAACGGCGAGTCACGATGTTTGTGTTGGGGGCTTGTTGGGCATAGAATCCCCCCCAAGGCATGTTTTGGGGCTTAAAGCCCAAGTTTTGACCGAATCTTGTTGTAAAGCTCCGCGAATTGTGGGCACAGAGCGCAAAGTCATAATAGAGTCACAAAGTTCTCTGCCCTAGTTTTGTAATGTAATGTCGATTGGGTAGAACTACCCATGGTCCGTAGACCATGGGATTGTATAAATAGAGTGAGGCTCTAAGTGTATAAGATAACCAAGGAATATTGAAGAAAGCATGAGAAGTCTGAGTGATTGAGTCGCAGTGTGAAGTGTGTCTTTGGGTCGTAGAGTAGGAGAAGGCTCTGCAACTAAGTGTGCAGAGGCCTAGTAGTCCGCAACTGAGTGCGAAGATCCCTGCAGTTGAGTGTGCAGGGCAAATTGAGTTTGTAACCGTGGAAAGAATCAATAAAGAGAAGTTTGGTTATAATTCTGTGTATCTGTTCCTGGGTTAATATATGATTGATATAACTTGCAAATATACTGTTTATTTACTGCGCGCACCTGTATGAATATTTTATGTTGTTGAGTATAAATCAAAGCACCCAAGTAGGCAAAGATAATTAACTAACATTGGAATATAAGTAAGGTCTTGGGTAAGAGTACAAAACGCGGCACAACCCCGGGATAGGGCTGCCTGAAGGCAGTGTATCAAGTCATGAGGAACGGGAAGGTGCGTGAAGCAACTTGCGTACAAGGAGAAATCGTAGACCAGTCGAACTCATCAAACATCTCCAGGGTGCGAAAACCTGCCTCTAGCACCCTCCCATACCACTTCGGGTGAGACCTTAGTCCGCGCTTTGCGGGCTGTTGTCGAAGGGCCAATAGTACCAGGATTTGTTTGGCTAACTAACTCTGAACCTGGGTCAGGTCTTAACAAGCCAACACCGAGGCCACCATCTTTTTTGGGCTTGCAGATTTTTTCCCATGCTACAAGAGCCCATTTCTATTTGATCTCTGCACCTCTCCATAAGAAGTTCCTCTAAAGGTTTCTGATTTTGTTTGAAATCAATTTTTGGGCTACCAAAGCCGAGTACATGTAAAGTGGGATGGCCTGAAGGACAAATTTAAATAAGATAAGACGACTAACCAAATTTAGAGATCTACAGGACCAGTTGGCCATTCTTTTCTCCAATTTGTTTATCAGGTTCTCCCAAGTGGCCCAGGAGAGAGGCCTATTTGTAAGGGGAACACCAAGGTAAATGGAGGGTAGAGTGCTAATAGGAATGGCCAAGAGTTTGGCGATGTTCCTTCAAATCGGCATCAGAGTATTAAAGAAAAAGAACTTGGATTTAAGGGGATTGATGGAGGTGCCTTAAGCAGCATAGAAGTCCGTCAGGATCGACATGAAAGAGGTAGCCTCTTTGATAGATGGGAGGCCCATGAGAAGAGTATCATCCACAAATTGTTAGTTAGCTGTAGGGGGGGCTGAGGCATGGGGCTGGAGGCCAGAGAGCTTATTTTTATGTAGGGAAACAGTGATAGAGTGACTTAGCCCTTCCGCCATTATAACAAAGAGGAAGGGAGAGATTGGATCCCCTTGCTTGATACCCCTTGTAGGATTGAATGGTTACAAAGGTGATCCATTCACGAGGATGGAGAAGAAATCTCCTGATACCATAGCCATGATCCACTTGATGCTTTCTTTGTGGAAGCCGAACGCATCCAAGACCTGTCTCATATAGTTCCAGCTAATTTTTTCAAAGGCTTTGGACATATCTACCTGAATCATCATACCAGGTATTTTTTGGGACTTGAGAAAATGAATAAGCTCATGAGAGAGGATGATACTATCCATGATTTTTCTTCCTTCCACATAGCCAGACTGTTGGTGGGAGATGAGGAGAGGGAGGATGACTTTAATTCAATTCGCAAGAACTTTGGAGATTATTTTATATATGACATTGCAGAAGGGTATGGTCCTGAATTTGTTCGGGGAATCCGCAGAGATTCCCTTGGGTATCAGAGTCAGAAAGGTGGAGTTAAGGGCTTTAAGGACAGACTTCTGAATTCGAGATTCCTCCACCAGGGTATGAACATCCAGCTTTATGATAGGCCAGCAAGCTTTGTAGAAATCAATGGTGAACCCATTCGACCCTGGATCATTTCCATTAGGAATTCCCATGATCACATCTTCCACTTCCTGGAGGAATAATTTCCTTAGGAGCATTTTGTTATGGTCCTTTGTGAGGATTTTGGGAATATTCTTGGTGATCTTTTTGATGCCTTGATCCTGATCATTCCTTGGCTCTTTAAGAAGAGAGCTGAAATAGTGGATGAGCTCTATTTCCAACTCCTCATGAGAGTGAATGAGATGACCCTCTTGGTTCTTCAGAGCTAGAATTTTGTTGTTCCTCTTGCGCTATATCATTGTTTTATGAAAAAAGGTTGTGTTCCTTTCCTCACATTTCAACCAATTTATTTTAGATTTTTTTTGCCACAACTATTCTTCCTGAATGGCTCTTTCGTCCCATATTTGTTGTAGTCATTGTTCCTCTTGCTTACTAGTCTCTGTTAGCCCTTCTTCAATTATATTTTGTTGAAGAAGTTCCAGTTGGCGTTCCAAGTTTTTTTTTATCCGTAATGATATTGCCAAATGTTTCTCTGTTCCTTTTTTTGATTTCCTCTTTGATATGTTTTAACTTTTGTTGGAAAGTATACATTTTGTTTCCAGTTCTAATAGGAGAGTAAGTCTACCATTGTTTCATTTTTTCCATGAAATCCGAGTGATTCAACTAGAAGGCCTCAAATCTAAAAGGCTTATTATTTGGACTCATGGAAATTTCAATCTTGAGAGAGATAGGCCAGTGATTAGAACCTGCTTGCGGAAGGATTCTCGCCTCCGTTTCCGAGGAGGTGAGATAGGTTGCCTCAGATAGAAGGAAGCAGTCTAAACGGGAGGCTATTTGACGGTCTCCTCATCTTTTGTTATTCCAGGTGAATAAGCCATTGCTAGTGGGAATGTCGATGAGGTTGAGGTTTTCAATGGTGGCAAGGAAAGTCTTAGAGTCCTTATCCAACTTCTAGATTCCTCCTTTCTTTTCAGATAAGTTAGTTATCATATTGAAATCACCGGTTATGATTTTGATAGGGTGGTGCAGAGGGTTAAGGAGATTGGATATTATTTGGAGCATTTTGATATGGTCTATCACCTTGTGCGGGGCATAGACATTAGTTATACTAATGGTTTCGTTGGTTCCCATGATTCTCATGATCATTGTTAAGGAATGGTGAGTGGCCAAAGAGGAAATAAGGTCGAGTTTGGAATTTTTCCAAAAAGTCATTACGCCCCCCATCATTCCTGTAGTCATATTAGCCAAGGAGCTCATTAGGGGAATTTTGAGGTCTAAAATGGGCCTCCTAAGGAAATTATAAAATAATAGTGGAAATAATCAAATAAGATTATATTACATCATCAAATTTTAGAGGGAAAAAAGAAAAAAATATTTTTTCAACTTATTTCCCAATGGGTTTACTCAAATTTCGAGCGGAAACACTTTTTGGATGAAAAATTTGATTCCTCATCCAATTAGTACCCATGTTGCATACTTTCGATGGACCCTACTACACGAAAAATGAGAAATACATGAAAAATGTGATTGCAATCATGTTTTTTCATGCATTTCTCATTTTTCATGTAGCAGGGTCCATCGAAAGTATGCAACATGGGTACTCCTTAAATGAGGAATTAATTTTTTCATCCAAAGAGTACTCTCGCTCGAAATTTGAGTAAAACCATAGGGAGATAAGTTGAAAATATGAGTTGAAAAAGTAGTTTTATTATTTTTTAATATTTTTATTTTTTTACTTCAAAAATGGTGAATCATCCCCCATGGTTGATATCATCATCTTGAATCCTATTGGTCCTCTTAAAGTTTATTTTGGTTGTACATTTTTCTTAAGAGGCCCATTTTAGACCTCAAAATTCCCCTAATGGTAAGGCATGGAGCACGAGTTGAGAAGGAGGGGAGGGTGAGTTGAATCCAGTTTTGTTTCTTGAATGAGCAGGATGTCAGGATGATCATATAGGACTCTGCTTTTTAAGATGTGTTTCTTCTGAGGACTGCTAAGTCCCCTAATATTCAAGAGATGCAATTCATTGACATGGAGATGGGTATAGAGTTAGAGCCTTTACCTTTCCTTCATTGATTAACTTGGCTCCCAGTTCTTGAAGGAGCTGGCTGGTGGTCTTTCGTCCTCGCTTTCTGCTTGAGCCTTTGAGGTTGAGTCCTTCTACTCGAATGTTGGCTAATATGCCTTTTGAAGCTGTACTTTCTTGTGCTGGATAGTGAGCTTTGAGTTTTAACTCTTCCTAAAGGAGATAAGCTCCTTCGATTTTTTATAACTGTTGTTTTGATATGGCATTTATTCCTTTTTGTTTCCATTCCTTTGCAATTGTTGCAAGTTCTACCCCCTACAGAGCTTCCTTTATTGCGTTTTCTGCTAGTGTTTCCTCTGTTTCTACTTGCTGCATTTTTGTATCCTCTAGAACCTGCTCTTTTCCTTTGTTGGTATTACCTATATCCCTTTCATCTTGTTCGTTGTCTACTGGGTGCCTTTCTTCCTCTCCTGCTTCATCTGTTATCATTTTGGTAGGGTCCCTTTGCTCTTGGGTACTATTCAGTACCTTGAACTGATTCTGGCTTGCTTATTTGAATAGGTTCTTCTTGGGGGTAGACTTTTTCCTGTTATTCATGTTCCTGGAGATTACTTTGATGAACCCTTCACTGTCTTTTTGTTTATTTGCTCGCTTTTGCATTTGAGGGGTTTTATTCAAGGGATAATCTCAGAAAAGATGCCCATGCTCGTGAAACTTTTTGCATCAGAAGGGAATTTGTTCATAGCCTATACTTTGCAACCAAACTTCATCCCTGAAGATTAATTTGATTGCTTCTGGCCGGCACTAGAGACATCTATATATAGCCAGATTCGAGCGTAGGAAACATAGTGACCTGTTCTGGTGCCTTAAGACATTTTGATGCACTCCCTCAGCTGGTCTCCTATTCCTTTTAAGACTGAAAGAGCCCAATAATCAGTTGGTAATGAGTAGAGGCGTACCCAGACTGGAACCCTAGTAAAATCCTCTTTTTCTTGTGTGAAGTTCTCCCTCCAAAATCTCATGTATAAACCGACTGAATTGTAGAAATAAGGTCCTCCTTAAAAAATTATTCTATCTTCTAGGAGGTCAAAGATGACTGTGAAAAATCCTTTGGAGCCTAGCGGAAGTCTGATCTCCCCTTTAGGTGTCCATTTGCTATGAATCCACCAGTTCATGGCTCTTTTACTTGGCTAGATTCCCATGAACTTGCATATAACTGCGTGTTCTTGCATGTATTCTCTATATTCAGCTACCCCGGGGTCCTGGATTTCTAGTTTTGGGATTTTCTTGACTTTGGGATTACAATTATTCTTGGTATTTTTCCCTTGATCTTGCGGCTACTCTTGAGATTGTGAAGGATTGACATTTGTAGGGAAGGGTGAGTGTGCGGCCTTGCCCTTATCTGCCCGAGTATTCTTGGTTGATATTTTCCCTGTGTCTTCGTTCCTTTTTTGGCAACTCGTTTTGTTGTGGATGAGTAGTTTCTTCTTCGTCAGAGCTTCTTCTTAGTGGCGTACAGAAGGCAAGGGCTAGAACCAGAGGCACCAAGGGGGGGTCGTGGAGCACGCACAAACCCTAGCGCGCACAAGTGTTCTCTTTTGATATTTTTCTTCATTGAACTAAAATGATGTTGTGTTGGTTGCCTATTAAAGTTAAAATTGTATAATTAAATTTGTAAATAATTACGAATAATTGATGCTACAAAGTAATAAGGTTTTGTTTTGAGTAGTGATATAGTAAATAGGTTAACAAATAGATGATATATGCACAATCTGTGACAAACATGACACCATGCATGATCTAAGGTCCATATATTATTGGAATGACAAAGTGAAAATGTAAGTTTTGCAAAGAAATTCATAATCGTTAAAGACTATTGCAAGTTTGAATTAGTGGCTATATTCTTAGAGAATTGCTTGGATCATGGTGTTACTAGGTGGTTACTAGATTCCCAAAGATCAATCAATAAAGAAGAGAGAAAAAACTATGGGTGGATTAACAATAACTCCTCCATTGACTCATGTTTTGGATGAAACTTCATGTGTTCATAACTCTATCATCACTTCAAAAGCTACTTGCACTCTTATGTGTCCATCTAGTTCTATGTAATTATAAATGAAGTTGATCAAACCAAATTTGCATATTCCCATCAACCCCAACAAGGCTTGTGGTAGGCTATAATTCATAAGAGATTTATTCCATCTTTACTCTCAACTAAACTAGACCACTTGATCAGACCCACCCTTTATGTCTTTGTCTATATACGAGATTAAGTAGGGATGTGGATAACATTTGAATATAGTGAATTGGGCATATATAAGGCCATCTCCTCCATTTCCCATATGTTGGTCATACCAACCCTCATCGAAATCGATTTACCACAACAAATTTTGAGAATGTACAATGTGGTCATTTGCTAGGAATTATCCTTAGGCTCCACAACATGTAATATCTTCATCATTGCAATAGGAAATTGAAAATGATTATACATGGAAACAATAGGTAGTGCCTTATAACATTGTAAACCGATTTTGTCCAATCATTCAACATGTGGCAAACCTTTTTATTTCCAGATGCGATTTTTTAATGTATATTGTCAAGAGAATCATTGTAGAACAATTGTTTAGTAGATGAACAACTAGATTCAAAAATAAAACTATAGATCTGGTAGGTGAGGTCGACAAAAAATGTGTTGAAATTGAAGTTAGTTTCCGCATATGTTATGCAAAGTGACATCATTAGTTGCATACAAACCAAGTGAAGGGTGACAATGCCAAGGCTCCTACTTTTGCCCATGCCTTTGCCTTTATTATTGATAAGTATGGGTCTCACTCTTCAACTGGATCAAAGTAAGCTCTCCCTTAAGCATAAATACAACCTAGGTAACACTAAAGGATCTGCAAGCCAACCATATTAACTTAAATTTGATAATGCACATATAAATAGGTGGAAATCATTGCCCAAAAACTGTAGTGGCTACTCAACTCACAAATAAATATTAATCATATCAATTGATGCCTTCCCATGAGTATGTGTGGAGGCATCACAAGCATGGGATGCAAGAGAATTAATGTACTTTTTTCCTTTCGAAGCTTATGAGACCCTTGTTCATTTGGTAAAGATTTTACTCTTCATATCTTTTAATTAGGCATTCATCAAAGCTTTATTTAATTTTAATTTTGATTTGGTTTTGGCCACATGGATTCTTACGTATGTCTCTAGTCTGTGATTGTGTTTAAAGCATAGTTACCAAATTCGAATTCGGATTCGAATTCAGATTATACGACAGGGGAAAAAATCGACTCTGTAAAATTCAATACAAAAAAAACTAGACACTATACATCTTACAAATACTTAAATATATTAATTTTTTTTTTCTTTTATTTGTAAATTTAAATAATAATATTTATTCAAAAATTTAATTGAAAAAAAAAATTCTATAAATTGATTTTTTTCCAAAATAGAAGTTACTGTTTTTTTATCTTTTTTTTATATAAGAGTTATTGATTTGCAACCAATTTGCTATTTTATAATTTCTTGTAAGGTAAGAATTATCTTTTTTCTTAATTGCAATTTGTCATTTTATAAAATTTTCTAATATAGAAATTATTATTTTTTTTTTCCAATAAGAATTGTCAATTTGCTAAGAGAGAAATTATGGTTTCTTTTTTCCTATACTAATAGTCAAATTTTTCCAATAACAAATACCAACTTGCTTAATTCATTATGTGATTACAGAAGCTTGAATACAAAAAATACCAACTTGCTAATTCTTATAAAAAAAATTATAAAAGGTAATTGATCTTAGCATTAGCTTTGCCTTTCTCTACATTATTTCAATTTTCCACCAGGGTTGCCTAGTTCCAAACTTGTTTTGCCCTTCCCTGTATTATTTTCACCAAGGTTGCC
>APFE031498671.1:123285-161395 GCA_000404065.3 Pinus taeda
TTTTTTCAGGATAGAAAAAGCATAATTGTATTTATATAAGAAATATAAAGGAGTCCAAATGTACATTCAGTCGAAACATAGCATATGTTCCAAAGATCTGAAACTATAACATCAGTAAAGTCATATCTTGAAATAGCGAGATCAGGCCTATAACAACCATGACGATAGAGCAAAAAGAAAAAACAAGCGCCGAAATGAGACCATAAACAAAAACCAGGATCAGTATAATGGCCCTCAGCCTGCAAAGACGCTATATGCAATCCGAAGTGTGCCGAGAGATTGAGATGAAGCTTGTTCAATTAAAACACATAGAACATAGAGGCCAACATCTTATATACCAAAGAAGTAAAGACAGAGCGAACTATGAAAGAAAAACTAGAAATTGGGAGGGAAAAATTCTTGTATGGAAAAGGTTTTTCCATTAGTGGAAACCTGAAGATGCCACAACCCGGAAGTAGCTTGAAGACCTTTTTTTGATAAGGAGTCAGCCATTTGATTTTGTTCCCTGCAGATGAAATTTACTGAGCCACCTTTTAAGGAGTTCTAAAAGAACCTGATCCGATCTAACCACCCCATGAGATGAGGCTTGGAGATGATATTTTTCCCAGCAACATAATCCACCAAAACTTTTGAGTCTCCAAAAATAGAAACATCTTGAAGATTTAAAAAGAGAAAGAAACTCATGAGACCTGCGAGAGCCATCGCCTCAGCCAGCATATTAGTACCCCTCCCCCCATTCCAATGAATAGAGAAAAGACTGTCTTCGTTTGCTAAAATAAGAAAACCACAGCCACAAAAACCGTTCTGTTCAACACCATTGAAAAACGCTCTAGGCAGAAAAGAAGACACCTGTGGGAGATTTTTACCATACAGCTCCTTCTGCTTGGGAGAGGAATGCGGAATTTCCTCATAGAGAACATTTATGGAGGAGAAAATTTCCATCATCGGAACTCTTTTGTCATTGAAGATATAGTTATTTCGCCACTTCCAAATACACCAGAATGTAATGATAAATATTGATCTCCATGAGGCACTTTGTTTGCTGCACCATATAAATGCTTCCATAATCGAAGTATGAGACATGTGCTGGATCCCAAAATAATTCTCCAGGAGCATCCATATTTGACGAGATCCCTTGCAATTTAGAAATAAGTGAAAGTTTTCTTCCTCGGAAGATCTGCAAATGGCGCAAATACCCAGACCCTGCCATCCACGCTTTTTTAAATTCTCCCACGAAAGATTCTTATTATGGAAGGACAACCATGCAAAAAAGACCATTTTTGGTCGACACCCAGATTTCTAGAAAATACACCGGAAGGAAGAGTCACATGAATACTGTCTATCACTAATCAAATTCAGATATATGTCTTTTACCTTGATGGAACCCACCCCATTTGAGTTTCGCCATATAAGACAATCATGCTCTGACGAGCGAAAAATGCCACAGTTCCTGAGTCTTGACCTGATATGATCCCATGACATGGCAATTTCAACCAACATTTGCAAACTTTCAGCATCACATTCAGTAGTTGTACACATATATATTCATGTTGGGCGTGAAACACAATTCAGTTAAGAATGAAGTAAATGAATGTTGGAGAAAATGAATGGAGCGGTGCTTGACAAAAAATAAAGCACCGTACGAATTGGAATTTTCCATCTCATACCGAATCGAATGGCAATTAACTCCTTTTTTTTTTTTTGCCTTTCGCCAGTATGATGAATTTCGGTAATCTATAGTTTAAACTTTGAATGTAATAAGTAGATTTAGAAGGTTATAATATATGTTATTATCTGAATGGTTAGGTACATCCCCATTATATTGAGTACATTTTGTTATCTAAACAAAAAATAATTCATTTTTTAATGGAGTAAGTGAATTAAATTGCTATCTTGTAATAAATAGTGATTTTAGGTCTAAATTTTTTTACTAATAATTTCCTATTTTTTTCTAAAAATGATTCAACCAAATTTTATAAAGCAAAATTATTTTACTTTAAAAATAATCAACATTTTATAAAATCTATATACAATCTTCATACATTTAAATTTTTTATACAAATATTACGAAATATTTTAAAGTGTACAGATTAAAAATAATAACATTTATCTAACTTTCTACCTTTTAAAACATATTTCCATAAAACTTTTCCGTAAAGTAGATAAAACTCCTGAAGTAAGCCTTCTACCCACCCCTAAATAAGATAAAACTCTTGAAGTAAGACTTTTACCCACCCCTATTGAGATTTTTCAGGCGCTATTTATTTTCTTAGTGTGCATATTTTTTATGGTTGCTTCCACTGTCGATAGGCCAGGATATATTGGCTGCCCTATTTAACTAAGCTGTTCATCAAATGTTAACATTCAATTAAATTAATAATACGACAAGGAGAATGTACGGCGCCCACGACTGAACGCTGGTCTGTAATTACTCGAATTTCTTTGCCGTGTCACTGTTATTGCCGGCCTATTTCGAGGAAGCTGGAATTAAGAAAAGAACGTTGGAAGAGTAACGGTTGGAACTTGGCAGATGAAGGAATTCCAGCTGTCAAGAATATGTTTAAGAAAATAAAACGAGAACAGCTCATGGGAATAAGCCCACATGAGTGCCTGCCTGCAAACAGAGAGGCATGTCATGCGCGCACCCCACTCCATGTGCTCCAAGGAATACACAGCTGGCATACAGACTTACAGAACCCATTATCGTCGGGGTCTGACGTAGTGGGCATGACACATATGCATGTCAGAGAAGATAATTGCGTGAATGGCGCTGATCCAGAATCTGGCCAAGAGGGCGGTTTCACGGTTTATATTGCAGGAGGAAAGGCCTTTTTTTGTGTCTGTACTGCGAGGGTCTTATTGCGCTCTGTTGGCGTGAGGTTTTCTTTGCCACGGTTCTTGTTTTCTTGATTTTCTTGGAATCCGACAGCGACATTTCTTGTTATTCTCAGAAATGGCCGCCTCCACAGTCTCCGTTACGTTACTGGTGCCCTTCGTGGTCTTTTTGGTGATGAATCTCTTCGCATCTTCCGCCAAGGCGCAGGCACCCGCCCCTGCACCCATGTCCGACGGTAACATCTCGCCCCTCCATTTTATTTTGACAATGTCGGTCTTTAGGGCATTCTTTAGGGGATTTTGATGTGCCGTAAAGGGGATTGAAGGAATGCATGGTGCTGTTGTTGCAGGCACGGCCATTGACCAAGGAATAGCATATGTACTCATGTTCCTGGCGCTGGTTCTGACGTACCTCATCCATCCCCTCGACGCTTTCCCTTATAATCTCTTTTGAGGGTCCAGCAATATCTTATCAGTTTCTTGACAGAGATGAAAAGAAAATAGAGAGAAAGGGCTGTTTGTATTATATAGATGGAACCATGAGCATTGGGTTTACATTAGAAATCGATGTTGTGCCCGACAGATCCGAGCTACGGATTTTTAATTTTTCTCATTGATATTTGCTTTGCGCATGTACTGCCATGTAATCTTTAAATTTTTCTTGCCGACACAAATCAGTGAATGCTATTGTAACCTTCAGTCTACTTCTTTTGACAAATCGGGGAAGGCCATTATACGGCTGAAGTGTACTTTTGTTGCGTTCTTTTTGAAGATTGTTGCGGCTTTTCGAAGAGGTGATAAATTACTCATCGATGGCAACAAATCCATGCTCCATGATTATGAATTATTTGCGGTCGTTGGATATCCAAAGAAAATGTAGAAGAAAATAAAAACAGATCAAAACAGAGTATCACCCAAACTAGAAATTAAATTTCACAAAAGAGTGCCCATCAACAAATTCACGATACAGTGGCCATCAAAATATATTTGGCGTTTGATTTCAGAAGTGCAAGTACATAAAGTATTCATATTATATTATATTATACATCTAATGAATAGTATTCGTATTCTTTTATATATATATATATATATATATATATATAATAATTTTTTTATCATAAATATTTTATAATTCATATAATTAAAATGTAAGTTTTTTTCTCAAGAATTTTATAAACACATTTATGGTATAATATCACTTTCTATTACTTTATTTAGTTTTTAATAATATTAATAATATTATTCAATATCAATCATGTATATGATTTTGAATAGTCTTTGTTGTTATTTTTTCTAGCATGTGCGACACAAGTGTTTCAAGAGATATAGAAAGCTTTTTAGAGACAATCTTTGGGTTGATTGTAGACCAATGCCTAGGACATCTTGAATAGAGGAGTGCATGGAAGATTATCAGTGGGGTTTCTACATTTCAATTGTCACGTAGTTAAAAATATAATAAAAGGGGTTTGGTTCAATAGCTCTTCAGTAAGGTAAACTCAAGCCAATATATGGATCCAAATGTGTAGGGGTTAAATTGAGGCAACCTCAAAGAGAAATGCCTTGTTCTGGTGGCTGGCACACAACAACAGGCAACCTCAATATTGGTGTTGTAGTAAAATGAAGAGGAGGAAAGAAAGGAGGGGAATCCGATAAATAGGGTTGTAAACAAGACAAAATCTTGAGCAGCAATATTCCGACAGAAGTATGGAAGACTAAGGAGATGAAAGAGCGGAAAGAGTGGAGCGTGAATTAAGGTTTCATGCCCTATACCTCATGGGTACCTCTATCACCAAACATCGTGAGTAAATCTGTGCTCATACAGGTACTGCAGGTTAATCGAATAACACAAGTAAATCTGCCTTGTACACAAGTGTTGTAAGTTATATACTAACACAAGTAAATCTGTAATATACACAGGTACTGTTCACCATTTAGCAGCATACATATACCATGAGAGGATGAGACCAACAACTTCATTACACAATTTTGGAGAAAGAAAAACATATATGAAATGAGGTTTACAGAGGGGGAAAACATATTGCACATTGCTCTGATTGGAATCACTAAAGAGTTTTCACTAATCCAATATGATTCCATCATACCAGTCCATTTCATTCAGCAAGATATCGCTGAAGTCCCTCATGAACAGGCAAATAGAACCAAAAGTGGAATCTCAGAATTTTGCCCCCGAAATTTTGATGTTTGCGGGTTCAAAATTCCGGAACCTTGTGTAAGTGTTTCTTCCCCCTATTTATAAGAAAAGGGGGAGCTTGGGTTACAGTTACAAAAATATATTCACCAGAGGATCCAGTTGTCTGCTAGACTAGCTGTCTCGACAAGCTATGTCTTGCTGTCCAAAAGATTGCAAAGGATCTGATTCGTTTCTTGAAATACAACAATTGCAGAATAAAATAAAAATAAAAATTGAATGATGAGGGGCGGAAATATCCCTCAGCTGTCCTTGTGAAAGCCCTTGATCAGGGCACGTCTCTGCCATGATGCGCTTCTCTTACTGCTCGGTTGATTCGTGTCACTTTCGCCTTAACTGCCTGAATAACTCGTTCTCCGGAGTTGGGAGTGGGTCGACCTTGGGTGCCTGTCGCGGAGTTGAAATGGAGCATGCACCGGAAGTCCTTCGTTGTGTATCGGGGTGGAGCCCCATGCCTCCATTTACTGTCTGAAGTCGTGTTGTGAAGCAATCAAATTCATTTCAGTGGCCCGTGTAGTCCTTTGTTTCTTGTTGCATGGGCTTCTACAGGATTAGCCCATATCACTCTGCCACTACCCAATACTTCTATTCAAAGTCTTAGATGCCGACCCATCTGCCTTTAAAGCTCTGTACCACACTCTCATAGCCTCATGGTATCGGGGCTTTTACTTTTAAAACATTACGAAACAACGAGCTCTAATGCCCCTTAGCCCCCTTTGATTTAGCCCTTTTTAGTGTTTCTGCATCATAGGACTGAGGGCTTTGACCTGGGGCTTAGTCCTCAGGTGCTAGGGGGATTTTTCCTTTGTTGCATGGAATCCCACATATCGGTGGTTTCTAGCAGTCGCCTTTAGTATATCCCCTTGACACCTGTGATCATTGATCTGCGAGAAGAGGCCCACCCGGGGTATTGCAATCGCAATATGGGAGAGGGCCTTCCTACCATACTTCATAGAGTTTGTCAATTGTTCGGACACACAACTTCCATAAGGCATATCACATAAAATATCACATCCTGGAGAGTTCCCGCATATCGCAATTGCGAGCCGGAAGGGACTTCAGCGGAGGAGGAACTTTGACCTGTGCGATCACTAATCTACGAGATTGGGCCCTTTAGTGCTTACCTTGGTTCTTCAGCCCTCCATGTGATCACAGGTGAGCCCTCTTATCAGAGCCCCTTTATCGACACGACGCAATCGGTGAATTCCTTGCAGTGCACCATTACCTCTGATTGCCGATATGCGAGATTGATGATGTCATCAGTGCCACATGTCACCTAGAAATGCCCCCATAGGACCTTGAAAATGCCAGATCAACATGCCATGTGTCCTCCGTACTGCCACGCCATGGTGACGTCAGTTGCCATGTGGATACATAGGGACCAATGGTATTCCGCCACGTGCCCCTTGGAGGAGAGAGAAAAGGGTCCATCTGCCTCTGGTTTTGCAACTAATTTCCTTTGTAAATCGGCAGCGGACCTCCCCTAATGCTTTAACACTGTGATGAATTCCTCTGTAATTCATTAAGAATGGTCCATTGAACCCGCCGATCGCTGATTTGTCGATGTCGTGGGACTTTGGGCCACCGATCGCTGATATACACTACCCCTTTGCATTGCACTTTGAAAACCCGTCGATCGCCAATATGCCGCATCTTGGACCTTTGACTGTTGCGATCGCCAATATCAGTAATCACTAATCTCAAATTTTCTCTGTCCTCCCCTGCTGCGCTTCTAGGAAACTCCAAAATGTGATTGCGATGAGCCTCCCTTGACGTTTTTTCCTTGTTTTCTAGTTTTCAAAGGACAACTTCAATTTGCTTTAACTTCTGATCCAGAAGTCAATATTTGGATTTCCATATACTGTTGGAAAGCTTATTACGAGCGCTATGCAATGGAGAGGGTTCAACTTAGATTAGATAACTTCCATGTCTTGGGAGATGGATTCAAGCTTCCCTTCTCTTTCTCACCCTTTTCACAGCTGAAAACACATTTAGTAGAGAGTGACAACAATTTTTATTCACCCTTTAATTTTCTTTTTCTTTTTGATTTATTATAAGACACCAACTTAGAAGTATTTTTCCTTCTAATTAATTCTTGTATCTTTCTTTCTCAAGAGATTTCAATAAGGTTTCATTTGAGTTCTATTTACCACAATCTAGAATTAGATTTCAATAAAGTTTCATTTAAGTTCTATTTACCACAATCTAGAATTATATATTGGAATTTCTTATTGGAAAGAAGAAAGAAATAAATTATTTTAAAGTCCACAAGGCTAAAGATAGCATATGGGACAGACTGATTCTTCATCCACTTGATGTATTCGACCCTTTTTGTGTGAAGCTTCAAAATAAATGCTGCCAGCTTCTCGACAAACCCCTCGCTAAATAGATTATCCCAAGAGCTAGCTGCGAGCATATCTGCATAACTTTCCCTGTTGTCTTTGAAGGCCTCACATTCTAAAATGAAATGTTTTTCTGTTTCCACTTTTCCGGAAGAACAAAAAATGCATGATGTTTCCTCCTGCACTTCCTTTGGCCTTTTACAGTGCCCTATTTCACAACGGAGTTGATGAGAATTAGTCCTTAACTGAGCAATAAGAATTTTGGATCTCCAAGAGATATTGGCCTGCATGTATTCTTTTGGTTGATGACTATGAGTGGGATTAAACACTTCAAAATAGTAATTTTTCTTTCTTCCTAGCTCCTTATCCAAGTATGCTTGTGGAACTTTTCCATAACAAAATCTTTTATCTCTTTGCTGTTTATGGGACACGCGTTCAAGAAAATACCCCATTTACTAAACCATTTGTTATTTTGCTGCAGCCAAGTTTTTTTGCTCTTGCACAATCTATCATTAAAGACAACCTTAGGCCATCTACCCTCTTCCATTTGCTCAATTTTTTTTAAATACCTTATGACTCGCACCATAGCAATTGCTTCAATAGGAGCAGTCATTGTCTCACTTAACAAGATAGCATAAGGAACTGCACTTTTGATCTTAAATTTGTTTGTAATCAAACGCTTCTGAATTTTCTCAATTTGTCTCCACTACATGTCGGATGTACTGCTAGCCCATAGTTCACAACCATAGAGAATCACCAGAATCACTAGAAGCTCAAAACGATTTTGAGAGGTTTTCCAGTCCCATAACTCTGCCTCTCTACACCTATTTTGAAAAGAATAAAATGCTTTCCAATCCCCCAAAGTTCTTTTTTTTCTACAACCATTCCAGCTTAGAATTTTGTTGAAGTCAATTTCGAGGTATTTGTAATCCGCAAATTCTTCCAAAATGTTGCCTTCAAAGTAGAACTTATGTTGGTTATGTTTTCTTTTCCTAGAGAAAACCACTAATTTTGTTTTGCTGATATTGACTTGCATCCCCACACTTCTACAAAAATGCTCAAGGGATAGTAAGTGCTCTTGCAAACCAAGATCTGATTTAGCAATCAGGATAAGGTCATCTACATAAAAAAGAAGCCTTATAACAAACTTGCCCAAATAGATACAATCACCCCCTTGTGAATTTAACCACTCCTCAAGCTTGTCGATATATAAACCAAAAAGAGTAGGAGACAGTGGGCAACCTTGCTTGACCCCGATATCGCTTCTAAAACTTTCAAAAATACCTCCTGGAGTTCTAATTTTGACTTTCACCTCTTCATACAACCTCTGCATAGCTACTCTCAAATGTTTAGGAACCCCAAGTTCCTCCATTCTGTGCCAAATCTTATCCCCATGAACCGAGTCAAACGCTTTTATGAAATCAACAAAGCAACAAAAGACTTCTTCCTTTTTCTCCCGAACTTTTTCAATGATGTGCCTTAAAGTTATAAAATGATCAACTGTAGAATGTTTAGGTCTAAAACCTGCTTGCCCTTTAGCACGCTTATCTCTTTCTTCCGCCCACTTGCTAATTTTGTTTTCTAGCATGCTTCCAAATAGCTTTGCAAATAAAGGGTTTATCATGATGGTCCTATAATTGGAGGGATTATTGACGTCACCGCTCTTGAAAAGAGGTATTGCCAGACTAGTTGTCCAATCTATGGGGAGCCCTTGTTGTATGATGTTGTTGAAGATTTTTGTAATGTGAGGTGCAAGAATCTTTGAACCCCACTTTAGATATTTTGCTTGGAGTTCAGCTAAGACTTTTGCTTTTCCAACACCCAACTTCTTGATACCCATCTCTACATTTACTTTCATAGGTTTCAACATATCATTATTTTTTATTTGGTTCATTTTCCATTTTCTCTATCTTTTATATATAATTAATATTATAATATTAATTTTACCCAATTATTTAATTTATATGACTATCTAATAATATATATATATAAATAAAAGACATCATATATTTTAAAATAATTCTATATCTATATATATAATAAAAACATAAATGTAAAATAATATATAACTTACAAAATTTTGTTTTATTATATATATATATATAAAATAATATTACAATATTATATTTACAATTACATCCCTTCAAAATTCTCAATATTCTTACTTTCACTTTCACTTCCACTAACTATATGTCATGCTATTAACCATACAGAAATTCTCATTTCCCTCGGGTGTTGACCCATCTTTATATAGTGAGTTTTCTTTAAAGTGTTCCAACTTCCCCACCAAAATAATTTGATGAGGGTGAACAATGAGCTCTACAGTGATATTGTGTTGGTCATGCTAATTTTTCATCCATTTTATAACTTGTAATGGGAGTCTTTAAAAAATTGTATGTGTTTGATTTCCTTATACATAATAAATTTTAATTGAATTAATAATATTATTAACTTTAATTGAATTAATAATATTATTAATTTAATTTTAGAAAACGATTATGAGATAAGAACACTAAATCTTTAACGTTTCAAGATTGCTTTGAATTTTGATAAATTCATTGGTCTTGTTAATCATTATTTCACTCATCTGTCTTTTGAATTTTGATAAGTCCATGGAAGAAATATATAAATAGATGGACTTGTTAATTATTATTTCACTTACTTATTTCGGCAATTTTTCCTTTGCGGCCACTGTACAAAAATGAAAAAACAACACGTCAGTTTGTGCAAATCCTTGGAATGTTTGCATTTATTTGTGGTCAAAGAACTAGTAATTATTTGTAAAACAAGGCAAACAAGGCAATGGAGTGCTTGAAACTCTATCAATCCCTATGTTTGAAACTAGGCTTTAAACATTCCTTTGTATATATGCTTGAAACTCTTAGTCAATTTGAAACCAAGGTTGTAAACATTCCATTGCAAACTGACCATTTCCATAGAAAATTTTAGGGGCGAATTTTAGCCCAAAGGTGAAATTTAATGGGTTTTATATTTTAGAAGTGCGAATTTTTTATATTACACCTCTTTTATATAGTTAGTCCAAAATTTATTTAAAAAAATAAATAATTATTATATTTTAGCCCTAAAAATAAAGTGGATAAATAGTCCAAAAAACCTATTTGCCTCATTTCGAAGTTGGATTTGATTGCAATTGCTGCGATTTCCAGTTTGGAGAAATTGGATTTGATTGCAATCACCCTGATTTCCAGTTCGGAGGTTGGATATGCTTGCAATGGCCCTGATGGCCCCGATTTCTTGGTTTGCAAGTCGTATTTGGTTGCAGTGGCCCCAATGGCCCCGATTTCATGGTTTGCAAGTCGTATTTGGTTGCAATGGTGCTAATTTCCTGGTTTGCAAGTCGTATTTAGTTGCAATGGTAGACAAGAGATTGGGTTAGCAGTTAGCGCCTTCCATTGTGGATGATGGGTTACAATAAGTGCTTGTAGAGGTGAGAGGAGCCGAGAAAGATGAACTAGATATCGATGTGGGCAAGTCAGACAGATTGGGAGATATTGGGACCATTAACATATACATATATGTCGAGTTACTCGATTCCATTCGAAACATATAACAAAAATAGTTTATCGACTTTCATACATCCATCTCCTTCGTTGCTCAAATCTTAAAGCCCTAGTTTCTCTTCCTACTCGTCGATTCTTCCACACATGAAACTTCGTAGGTTCTTTTATTTATTCCGAAGATCAACTTTCGAGCAAGCTGGGATTGTCATATGGGGGGGTTGAAAGTTGAAACTAGGAATTTAGGATAAACTTTTGTGAAATTTTGCTTTGAGATGACTTTGAATTCTCTTTTGAATATCAAGGGACGTTGTCTTTCAAGCATTACACTTCAAGCTCACGACGTTTGGGAACCAACTGGAGCTTCACTTTGAACATTTACTTGTTTAGAGTTCAAGAGCCAGAGATTTTTATTTGTTTCCCAAAGTCACAATCTACATATACTTTCATGAAACGAGGACACATTTTGGAAATGGTTGTGATATTTTGATGTGGTAAAATAGCATAGGTCAATTGTCTTTATCTCTGTTCAAGGAGGTTTGCAGAGGCACATATCACTTATCAATAACTATAGACACAGGTTTGGAGACTTTGATCCTGTGAAAACAAATTCTCAGAAGCTGAAAAGCAGTATTATATGGCAGATTTGAAAGAGCCCCTTCTTCCTCCTCGACTTTCTGTTTCTGTGGTGCGTGAAGCTCCTTGTTAATCAACCATGCCTGGCAGTCCTCTGTTTCAAGGACTAGGCCTTTTGGGAGTTAAAAAGAGAGGGCAGGGGATTCGGTCATGGATAAGGATAGATAAAAATGGGAGTTCTCAAGTTTTGGAGGTAGATAAATTAACTATAATAAAGCGTTGTGACTTGCTGGCTAGGGATCTCCTTCTTTTGGATCCATTATTTGTATATCCTTCCACTATTCTGGGATGAGAGAGAGCAATTGTTGTGAATTTAGAACAGATAAGGTGTATAATCACAACTGATTTTCCCTTTGAATTCAGGGCACTGGAAGTTGCTTTGGAGGCAGCTTGCACATTTCTAAACACCCAGGCATGTAACTAACTTGTTTATATTCTCATGTCCTAATTGTTGTTCCTATATTGATTGTGAAATCTGTTTAGTAATAATTTAACTCCTGTATTGCATAATTTGCTTTCTAGATCTCTCTCTCACACACACACACTCTAATACCATATGTTCATACCATGCATGTATTTTCACTTGCTCTACTATGTGCAAAGAGCGTGTGGGATTTGGCGAAAAGATGAAGGTTCAACTACAGTGAAATGTTGGCAAAAGATATCAAAAAATGTAGTGTAATGGAAGTGTAGGAAAAATCTATCAAAAAATGTAGTGGAATGGAAGTGTAGAAATGTAGCTGGAAACATTAAAAGTGTCAATTGAATTTGCAACCAATGCCTACACAGTCAAATGTGTGAAGGCCAATAGTAAAGGATAATGTACTCTTCCCATCTAGGGGCTATTTTACGTTCATACTTCTTGAAGTTATTCTGTTTGACATGTTTAGCCAATTTGTATATGAAATATAAGCCTCAACTTTTGATACACACTCATGCACAGTTGGTGAACAATTGTATATAATTTTGAGATTACTTCTTATATTGACATAAAAAGTTTTGTTTTGTTTTTTTGTTTTACTGAGTCTACTCCCAAACCAAACCATACTTGGGCTTGCTGTCAAGCCAAATTAACTCCATCCTGAGTCTGACTCTCTGTTCATGAGTCAAACTTGCTAGAAGTGAGTTGATTTTATGAGTACTCATGGGTTATTTTCTCCCTAATGAGTGCAACTCATGAGTGGATGGAAAAACTTGCTAGGGTATAAAATAAATGCCAAAACTTGAAGGAAATGACATCATTTTTAATTATTTTGTGACAAAGTTTTTGCCAAGTTTGAGTTGAACTCTTAAACTTTGCCCTTGCAGAGCTTAGTTTTCCAACATTAAATTTTCTAAAGTTTGCCAACATTTTATTCTCTTCTTGGTCCAAACTATTGTATTAACATCAAATTGTGCTTTTATTAAGGTTAACTATGTTCACCAAAGGATGAATTTATTATTTGTATTCCAGTGGACGATTCAGAATGTATCTCACTATGGATTTCATTGAACTACTATGGGAAGAAAATACCCATGCATGCATGCTTATATGGATCTCTCTGTTCTATGTAACCCAAGAAAAGCTGGATAGATAAATGTGAAACAACACTTACAACATCGCACAATGCATATAATTTTTTTTAAGCTGGAGAAACCCTCATAGGAATAAAACCCTGGCATGTTATTAATTTGCAAACCAATGCTTATAATAATTACCCTTAGGCTTCTAAATTTTCGGTGATTTCATTACCTCCCAGACAACCATAGCATTGTTGAATTGGTGGCCTTGGATATTACCTTCTCACACTATCTGTTGTTTGGCTTAATTGGGCTACATATATGATCTTACCACCATTTTGTTTGCACCTTCCTCTCTTTCAGTCAGTTAGTCTTAGCTTACATGCAATGGACCCGCACTCTCTCAACTCTCTCTTTTTTATGCCTTTTCTCCCAGATTTTATTATAGCCCATGTTGATTTTTTTTGGGTTGTTGCGGTCAGTATTCCCAGCTACTCAAGTCGTGACCCTAAAAGAAAAATTAAGAAGAAGAAATTTAATTCAAATTTGCCTCCAAAAATTTAAATTCGGTCCAGCACAAGGAGATGTGCCCCTTAGGCACCTCATGACCACTATAAATACAAATTCGGCCTCCATTTTTTTGGCATCAATTCAGATCACACAAAAATCATTTGTTTTTAGTTCACACATGCGAAGGAGAGAGAGAAGAAGCAAGAAGTTTGACCAGTGTTGACCACTCTTTGAATGAAATTTCTGGGCACTATTTTCTCGAATTTCTGAAGTAGTTGACTAAGCTATGTCGGGGCAGTTTGACCAATTTTCCTAGGCAATTGACCGAGTTTCTGGGCAGCTGCAGTAGGCCGAGTTTCGGCCCTGTTGACCAAGGTTGACCAAAATTCTTAGCAACAACAGTAAGGCTAAACTTTGCTTGTGTGGATTATGTAGTCAATTTGACTGGAAAATCATATTGTACTTTTGCTGAATAGAACAATTTCTCCTAAGAAAAGATTGTAGGGTTTTTCCTAAGTTTGGGTTTTCACAGTGTAAAATTGTGTCTTGTTTGTGCTTGGCTTTCTCTTTATGATCCTAATATCATTATTGCATTACTGTTGATATTTTCTATGCATAATTAATTAATGATGTATGTGACATAAGTGAACTTGGTTAAAGAAATCATTGGAAAGTAATTAACAGTTTAGAAGATCATATTCTCTATGAAGGAAGTTGATACCATGTTGAAGAATCTAGGGAAAACATAATAAGATGATTATTCTTTACTATGATAACAATTTGTGAAGCATTTATACAATTTATCTTAACTTAATGTTTCATCCATTATTAGTGGGTGTGTTTACTTCATCAAACTGCTACCAAAAACAAAAGAGACAAGAACACAAATATTTGGCTTTCTGCCAGGGCCGAAACCTCTCCCTCTTGGAGAGGAAAGCCCACACAAATTCTTCTTATAGAGATTCCATTGACGAATACCAAAACCATGACCCTTGACACAATTTTCCTCTCCAAGACCAAGACATCGATCCTCTTCTTCATCGCTATTGGGATCATCATCCTTGTTACACCTCTGCCTCATTGAGATCTTCATTATTGTTGACATCATTGCTGTGCCATGATTGTATCTTGAGATTTCCACACATGTGATCTCAGCTTTTTCATTGAGATCATTATCGTGACCTTGATTTTCATCCTTGATCAAAGCACAGAGGGCTTCATTGCTGGTACACCATATTTGGATCATCACTGTACCCTAGCTGGAAACATCATCATGCTAACTGTGAGCAGTAGAGAATGTACTTTATGACAAAAGTGCCAAGACAGTGAGGGAAACGATAGGATCAATGTGATTCTTCTTAAGCCGAGACAGTGAGACCGAGGCTATATGAAAACAGTAAGGATTCTGAGATTCTTTCCATCACATATATGCATTGATTGCCATGAATTAGGTTCACCAAAATTGTGATTACTTTCTTTCCTGCACTGAGATCTTACTTTCCATTTAAGCCGAGACTGCAGTGATTACTGCTGCTCCTTATCATGTGGAGACTGTAATAGTGTGGGATCACTGAGATACATGTTGGAAATACTGAGAGGGGGGGTGAATCAGTATTCCTTTTCAATTTTTATTTTTACCAGTTAAATCATTTATATTTAGAACACAAAATGAACAATAGGAATAAATGATTTTATTAATATAATCTTTACAATAAATTAGATACAATATATATAAGGCTCCAACATGTTGCCAAGCACCAACTTGGACTTTTTGTGAGGCTCCAACCTCCAGGGCACCAACCCTGTCTTGTTAAGGCACCAACCTTGGATTTAGGAGCACCAACTCCAAGGGCACCAATACTTCCAATTCTGAGGCACCAACCCCAAGGGCTCCAACCCTCTGCTATATATTGTCTGGATATGTTTGGTGGTAATTCTCTGCTCCCAAAATATTCTTCACTGAATTATGTCAATCTACAACTTCACTGTAGTCTCCATGCTACCTCATTAATGAAAACCTGTCTTCATATGAAGGAGTCTTCACAACTGTTCATATTGCCCACCCAGAGTCTGCAAAGTTACCTCATGATGATTTCAAATAGCCATCATGATCTCCAATAATGTCTCCAAGATCTACTGACACTTATCAACGAGATATCTGCGCTAGGCCTCAATGTCTTTTAAAAACAACTTTGTTTCGACCTTCTGTTCTTACTGTCACAGTAACTGCTTCGGGAGTGAGGCTTCAGGAGTAACTGCTTCAAGAATGACTTCTTCATAGGAGTGACTAATCGCAGTTTCATATTGTGCGTTCAATTAAGAAAAAAAACCCTACCTTGTTCATACTCAGATAATCTTCTTAGATCCGCAGAGCGTCCTTTTGAACTGTTATCTAAAAATCACTTCGAAACACAGGTCCGACGTTTTCAATAAATAACCCAGTCAATTGAATGCTTGACATTCGGTTTCCTTCTTCTTCCGCTGGACCCTTCGGCTTCCTTCTTCAATTGCTTGATCTTCGGCTTCCTCTGCACTCACTCGACCTTCTTCGCTCGCTTGATCTTTGACTTCCTCTGTGCTCAATTGACCTTTCGGCTTCCTTCTTCGCTCACTTGATCTTCAGCTTCCTCTGCGCTCACTCAACCTTTTGGCTTCCTTCTTCACTCGATTGATCTTCGACTTCCTTTTTTGCTTGTCTAACCTTCGGCTTCCTCTATCTCTTCGAGTTCACCAATACTCAAAAGACACGTGCATTTGGAAGAGAGGCCGAATTACAATAGATGTTGCATATTAAAATTATATCAGAGAGGCCCTTTTTTAATATTCATATAATAGACTCATTATTTATGGAGGATTTCATAGGATACCCCATACCCAATGAGGTCCCACATCCACATCATCAATCACAATCACAACTTTCGGAGGTCCCGCAATCGCAACCCTTAACATCATCGATGTAACATGGACGATATTCATACTGTCGATGAAATGGACACGATATAATATTAAACAGTCATCAATAGATCCGTCGGGTCCATACCTCCATCGTAATTAGCGGTCTGTTGGGTCCACAAGTCTTATCGCAATTGCAGTTTACCATCGTAACATTTCTTCAAAACTTGCATATTGTGACTGATGCGATATTTCTTTAGGACGTATTATAATGGTGCAACGGGTCCGCATACATATCGCAATCGATGGATTTCAATGTGGCAAGGCTTTAAAGAGACTGCGATGTGGCAGATGTGATATCATCTTAAGGCGTATGTAATGGAACTATCAGGTCAGTATTACATATCGCAATTGGAGGTTTTGAGTGGCGGCATAAAACATAACTGTCGATATGATTTCTGCCGATATTATATACTATCAAAAGGGTTCCCATGGTTTATTACTTCGTCTGTATTACATATCGCAATCAGAGGATTTCAGTGTAACAACAAGGCTTCAAGACTCATGATGCGGTGGATGCGATATTTCAATAAACGGTTGTTAATAAATCTATCGGGTCCACAGCCTTATCGCAATCGACGGTTTGCGGGACTTTGACTGGAACATGGATTAAAAACGGCCTTAACCCTCGCAGTTGACCGTGATCTAAGGGTTGGCTATGAGATCGATGACTAGGATTGAGTGCGGGACTTCAACCACGATCAAGGAAGTCCATACTTTCTTACCCCCGCTCTTCTGATAGTTGTTGCTCCTATGATTTCTCTTCACTCTTCCGATAGTTTTCTTCTTTACTCTTTGGCTTCTTGCTCCTGTTGCTTTACTGGATATACTACATCATTTTCTATTCAATTGTTGATCAATTGACCTCCTGCGTCAATTGTTGTTCAATTTCTATTCAATTGTTGTTCAATTGCTGTTAAATTGCTGTTCAATCGACCTCCTGCGTCATTTGCTGTTCAATTGACCTCCTACGTCATTTGTTGTTCAGTTGACCTCCTGCGTCATTTGTTGTTCAATTGACCTCCTATGTCATTTGCTGTTCAATTGACCTCCTGCTATTCAATCCACTTGGGTCCTCCATCTCATCATATCATCATATATCAAACTTTCATTACTATGAGCATTATGATCAATGGGCATTAATGGGCAATCATGTATCAAAGAATTTGCCATCACAAACACTGCTATATTGACATCAATGGCAACCTAGATTAACAACACATATATATGCCTAGATAAAACCTACAGGGATATATGCGAGGGCTTTACAGTCACTATAACAACTTACTGTGTCACCCGAAGTCATTGTTGTCCCATTCGAGATTATAGTGATCCAAGAATTGCACCTTACAATCATGAGAAGCGTCTCAAAGATATATCGAGATCCTGTCCTCACCCAGAGCCGTAGACTTGTCTGAGGTTCCTCCTTCCTGCTCAATATACTCGAGATCATGACTGCACCTAAAACCCAAATGAGGTGTAGTCAAACCCTACTGCGGCTCTACTCCTATATGTGAAATTTCAGAGGCATGCAAGATTTTTTCTTCGTCTATTTTCGCTAAACCTAGATGGATATTTATAGTGGTTATGTCCATATATGAAAGCCGACATAAACTCATGAACCGTTGTGACTATTTTATTGAGTCGACGTTACTTCATTTTCGAGCCGATATGAAGATCTTCATTATTCTGCTTGCAGACTTTGGTGTTCTTGCATTTGGAGAAGTGTTCTTTCATTTGGAGGATCATTCTTGGTCTTGGAGGGATGTTACATTTAGTTGAATATTTGTATACATTTGAATGACATAGAATGTGAGTTCTGTGTCACTTAAGAAAATGTGAGTTGGATATTTTTAATCATTTTTTCTTTGAAATGACTTCATGAATGCAAGGAGATATATAGGATAGATGAGTTATCTTGCATGGAATAAAAGGGATTGATAGAATCTCTGACATGCAGTAAAGAAGAAATATCTTCATGAGATCTCATATGGGAGATTTAAGAAAGATGATATGAAAATAATCATCTACCAATCGATATGGAAAACTTCCTACTACCCAGTTTTGCGTCAATACCTAACTACCAGGCAATACCATAGCAGGTATTTCTATCAAAAACTTTGGGAGTGGATGAGATATGGTCGATAAAGTGATGTCACCAACTTCCTTCTCTTGATCACAGATTCAGATTCTTAAATGAGATTGATAAAAACAAATTATAGTATGCCAAGTTGCTCAGTGCTCTTAGCCGAGTCCTAGCTGGGTATTCAGGTGCATTAGAGGAACATAACCAAAAGGAATAGTTGAAGAATAATGCCATGTTTTCCTGGTTAAGTTTAAAACAATGTAAGTGCTTCTTAAAATTTTACTATTTTACATATAGTTTAAGGTGTAATTTTCGTATAATAGGTATTATAGCTTTGGGCTTGTTTTATCCCGTGAAGTTTGAGAAACGTTTTTCTTCCTTGCTACTAAATAGTTTAGTATGTCTAATCTATAAATGCTAATTTTATTAGTTTTGTGGGATGGTAGTGGCACACCAACTTGGGTTTTTCTCATAGACACCAGCAGAGGGAGAATGTAATGATGAGCAAGAAAATCACTATTGCCAGAGTATTTGCACATCATAGGTCTAAGAAGATACAATTGGTCCAACAAATGAAACAACAATAGTCAACATCCAAGAGAAAGATGCTCACCAAGAGAGAGAGAGTAGAATCCATTATGTTGAACACCAGCATTATGAACCCTGGGCTGGAGGAGCATCATAATGGATTTCTTATGATTTTCCTGCACAAGGTTGTTCCAGCTTCAATTCTAGTCACAATCATCATTGTCAGCAATAGTTGCATCGTCCTACTCTACCATCGTCTGGTTCTAGGATTTTCCCCCTAATTGTGTCTATTTTTTTGTAGAGGAATATATTGGTCTCTCTTTATGATTCACCTCCATCCTTCTCTCTCTCAAGGGACGTTATTGCAGCTAATAGATTTCTTGTTGGTGATTGTGTTGGGAGCTCTCCGCAAGAGCCATTTCCATTGCCATTAGCACTGTCTAGGGAAGTTATTATAGCAAACAAAGCTGATGCAAATGATAGAACTGTACATAGAATAACATCTCAGCAAGTGCCCACCCCCTTTAAAGAAATTGAGAGAGGTGTAGAGGAATGGATTAAAGGTGATATCCCAAGGGATAACAACATTCCTACATTAGGAATTTCTAATGTATCATAGTGGGTTGCAACATTTTCTTCTAAAAATTTGTTACCCTGGTCTAATTCAATGAAATCTTGGGGTTTGCATAGGCAGTAGTAGCAACAGAGGCAACAATAATGGATGCCACAAACTATTCCTCAACTAGGTTCATCCTTCTTAGCACTTGGATACTATGGGTCTACTTCATCAGGGGTTGCACCTGTGACAATAAGGACATCAATACTAGTTCTCTTAGCCCCTCCCTGTTGAAGGCCTCATTCAGATTTCCTAAGAAATGACACCAATTTGGTGCCTTTTCCACTCCAAACTGCACAGGTTGTTAAAATTCGATCTATTATCCTAGTTTTCTCTAGTCTACCTGTTCAGAGGACTTTACCACAAAACCCAGACCCAAGTTCCTTAGATAATGAAGACTGGAACTTCAATTTCTCAATCAGCTTAGGCTTTGAAATTTGTCTAAAACAATTTGATCTATTGATATTCTTCACATTTAACTCTAAAATTTTCCTCTCTTCTAGGCTACTATTGATATGAGATGGTAGTATCTATTACATATTCTGACTCTGATTTTCCCTTCCTATCTTTTATGAGGTTACAAAGTTTAATGTTTATGCCATCTAAGCCCAAATATCTTAGCCCATCTAATGTTTCCAGGTCAACTTCCAATATAAATTTATCTCCCTAAATTTGGTCCTTTTGAGGCTAGAGAAAAAAACTAGGGTTTGGAACAAAATTTTAGGGAGGAGGATTTTTGGTAGTTTGAGAGCCTAAACATCAAGAGGTGGGCCTTGGATACATGGTCTATCATTTTGGTGGGTATCCACTCAAATTTTCCCTAGGAAGGAAACACTAGTTTCTTCTCCCTCAACTTGAGTACTTTGTTAAGGGTTTCATGAGCCTTGGAATAACTTATTATCTTTGCAAGGAACCCTTTCTCTTTGTTCTTGACCTTGTGAACACCTATCACCATTGAAAAAAACAAAACCCTAGGTCTTGAACCTTGATTTCTAAGTCTTTTCTTAGAGAGTGTTTTTTTTCTTGAAGCTCTGAAACATTATTGAGTCTCTCTCTTGAATGAGTTGTAGCTTGATCACCTTGTACCTTATACCTAGGATATCCATTTTAAGTGATCTCCCTCGTACTGGGACTCCTCCCATTAGTGAAAGTTCGTAAAGAGCAGGGGTTTTGGCTGAGGTGACATTAGGCTTCCACCCCATTGTTAGCACATAGTCTAGCTTTTAGTCTTGTAGGATGTCTCTCTCCAAAGCCCACTAGATTTTGAAGTAACATTTCCATCTACTACATGTTAGATCTTGTAGATATATTTGGAAATATCCATTGACTTCCCTTCAACACGATCAAGGTACACTTCATATTTGTGGATTTGCCTCCTCCCTCTAAGCTCAAGAACACATCTAGTATAATATCTATGAACACATCACCAATTATAGGAATATCCTCTTGTCACAAGCTTTACTTTGTTCTTCCACTTTTTCCATATGTTGCGAGAGCCTTGGCAACCTTTGCTATGTACCTGCAATCCTCACCAGGAGGTCATGGAAGAATGATTATAACCTAACAAAAGAGAAGCAGAGACAAGAGGCTAGCTAACAACAATAATCGAGGAAGAGAGATATAAGTTACTTATCTTTTGAGGATCACAGGAAATGTTAGCTCCCTCTTGATCTTAGCCTTCTTGCATCCACCTTGCAATTTTATCATCCTTGTCCTCATCATCAACATGGTGCCATTCCTTCCTTGCATAGGCTAGGGTTTCTTCTTTCAACGAAAACGTTAATCTAGATCTAGGGCTTTATCTACAAACCCTAGAATTTTTACATTCAAGGCTTCTAGCCTTCAAGGATAAATCCTAGTTAAATTTTACACCCCTTGCAAGTCCAATCAGACTTTATAATGTGCCAATTTTCCTTTTCATAACCAAATGCCCAAAAAATCATAGAGTCTTAATGCCTCATAAAACAATCAAAGGATATTTCATCTTGATATCAGACTAAGCGAATGAGTCAAGATCATGGATCTTCCAATGAAATGTCTTCATCAAGAAATAAATATTATAGACCTATAACATACTTGGTTACTGCTTTAGTAGTTCTAGTAAGGATATTCCTGCAACTCTGTATTTTTAGCTGAACATTGATTTTGACCTTTTCAATCCAAGTAGCTCATCCTTTATCATATCAGTTAGTAATAATTTAGTTTTGCAAATGACTCATCTTTCTTGAGAGTACTTTTGTCTCCAAACTTGAAAGAGGACTCAACCTTTTTCTTCATTATAAGCTTGTTATGTCAAACAGTGAACTTGCTCCATCACAATGTGCTTTGACAGTGATCTTTGTCCTTATTTCAAATTCTTAACTTTCAAGATTGAACAAAAATAGGTTCCATCCTTCAAATGCCCTTGACACTAGCAATAACCAAATGCACTGCATCTTCCAGGTCCTTTACTTAAAAATGTAATATTCATGACAACAAATGGCGTGATACTTTCATGAGCTTTTCAACATCCTGCTTCTGAACACAATGCAATATTTTCAAGGAAAAACATAGGTTTGTTATCTCACACTTCAACTTTCAGCATTGACCTTATATTTCTTTGAGCCATAACCCAAATTATGATGCTATCATTTGAAATATCAAGATGAATTTCCTAGATCAGAAGGCATATAAATATTTATATATGATTGAAGATCATATTGTGAGTTTCATCATTGAAATTGTAGGTGATGTGGCTCCTTCAATAGCCATCATAATTATCCTTTGATACATTCCTGTGATCTGACTAAGGAGTGGATCACAACTTTGATACAAGGATTTTCAACCAAGCATTTAAGGAGTCATTTCTTCTAGCTAAGGTCTATAAGAATGTTGCCAAAGAAAACCATTGATCCCAAATGAGATTGTAGGAAAATTGGTAGAATATATCTTACATCCAAGCATCAAACTTCCGACTTTGGAAAACTTTTGCTGGTCTCTTTATAGGGTTGTATTTACAGACCTCATACTCATCTTAGAACAACTCATCACTATATTGTGCTTTCCATGGAATCTGTAACAACCCCTAATTTTTTTATTTTTATTTTTAAATGAATAATACATTCAACACACAACACTTAATTATATATCTTGACACCATGCTGTGATCAGTAATGCATTTAACACACAACACTATCTTAACACCATCTTGATGTGTATATTCTAGCAAATATACACTGACGTTAAATGGGTAAAAAAACAGACATCGCTGGCAAAGATTTTGAGCACACAAAAGCATATGGCTGATGTAACGAGGTAATAATTTTGTGATATATCAGCGTTGAGCTTGTTACAACTCATCAACCATAATAAGAGATTATAGAAAGTACACTATCAAGGGAAGAAATTTTAAATGGATTCAGATTAAGGCCTAGATATAATTATTTCCCATCCATTCAATAACAATGAATACCACCTAATTTGGTTTACAATCTGCCATTTAAGAGAGAAGGAACTGATTTATTTTTTTGATTTTGCAAATGTGGTCGATTTGATTTCATTACAATAAGTTTGCCATCTAAGTGAGTCAATGCAATATGAAGAAACAAAACACTAATAATATTCATTTTAGTTTATTATCTTGCAAATCTTGTTAGCTGGTTTTCATCATAATAATTGGATTGATTTCCTCACATTCAATGGTTACTTGATCTAAAGATCTGATTTCGATTGACATGAAGATCCTATTGTATTATATTCTAGATACACATAACGAGTCCCTTTTAAAAAAAAAATTACCAACATAGAAAACATTTTGTGAGCATATTGATAGAAAATCCTTTCTTATATCAGAGGTCTTATGGCTATATTTAACTCAGAGTAAATTATCTAGTACATGCACCAAATATGGTTGTTTGACTAGTAGTATCCATGTTAGATTTAGTCTATTCATACCAACTACGCAACCATTCATAAGGCGTGTTAAGTTATGAAACAATTAGGGATAAGTGCAACAAAAATAATAGGTTTGTAATCTTTGTGCATGAGATAGTGAGGTCAATCGTAAGCCACATTATTGTTTCATTAGGCTTGAATTAAGGACTCAAATGCCTTTTACCAATAATGCTGGATATAATACACTGATGTTAAGTGACATATTGGTGCTTAGCCTTATTTCAATACCTCTAAGAGTACCACTATCCATGCAGCCTGTACTTGCAATTCATGGGTTAACCAATGATGCCTAGTGAGAATCACTAGTAGCATCACATGAATTAGCTTCCGATGAGTCTAATAATAGACTATGACATTGTTGACTGCATATTGTAATGCTCCTTATGCTTCTGTGGTAAAACAGGGCAGTGAACCAATGACCTCACATGTACCATCCACGCTGAAAGCAATCAATTTATTTATTGTGATGATATGTCATCTAAGGGTATTGTATTGTTGGATGATAGGTCCCATTTTAGACAGTAGGGTGCATACTAAGGTTTCCTACAAAGGTTCTGTCCTGTCAATACTTATCCATACAATGGGGTGGCATACAACCAAACAGTTGAGAAGATTACCAGATACTATTTAATGTGGCAGAGTGTTAAGCAGCTCACAACAGGAGAGTAAATCCCTTGTTATGACTCCCAGGGATTACAAAATGATGCACAGACTAGCCACTAAAATACTTGATAGTTAAACAAATGTAGGAAACAGGGCACGTAGCTAATCTTATATGTCCAGGCACTATGCATACCTTGAGACTCCCGTACCTCAGGCTAATATCCAGGGAAACTATGTGTTGTCATTCTTGAAGCCACTCCTTTAACCATGCCTAAGCATGCAATCCTGAAGTTTTGTAAGCGACCCAAGGCCTTAGGTTACTCAACAATGTGTGATCTGGGAAGGGCAATGGGACCAGACTCACAACTTTCTGCCCATCTGCTGTCAACTACCCATCTAATGTTTCCAGGTCAACTTCCAAGATAAATTTATCTCCTTAAATTTGGTCCTTTTGAGGCTAGAGAAAAAAACTAGGGCTTGGAACAAAACTTTAGGGAGGAGGCTTTTTGGTGGTTTGAGAGCCTAAACATCAAGAGGTGGGTCTTGGATACATGACCTATCTTGGAAGTTGGCCTGGAAACATTTTTTCTATAGTGTTTCCGATCCTTCATATCCTCTACTCCACCTTGATTTTGTTGTTGGGATTACACTAAAGGATGGGCTAGAGGATACTAGTCCAGTGTAAGTGTAGGATGTCACCATTTTTACCTCCTATTTTTTATAGGTGATAGTAGTATTAGATGCCTCATTCTCAGACATGTTCAAAGCCTAAATATTTGATTTTTCAAGGTTGACCTGAAAGCCACAAGCATCTCTGGATTCCCAAGAAGCAAGAAACACTTACTCGCATTCTAGGATACTGTGAAAAAAATGACATCCACTCTCCACATGTCACAGTCTTTGAATCACTCGCGTATTATGCATGGCTCCGTCTTCCTTGCGAGGATGATGAGAAAACTAGAATGGTTGGTCTAGATTTCCCGTTTGCACGCAGTACTCGAGTGAAATATTCCCTTGTTAATGAGATCATGCAAACAACATGTGCTCACAGATTTTTGCTGTTACAATAAACTGCAAATTTTTGTTGAAGAATTCATGGAGCTTGTGGAGCTCACTCCTTTGAGAGATGCTCTTGTAGGGCTGCCTGGAGTGGCAGGTATTTCTACAGAGCAAAGTAAGAGAAGCCATAACAATAGAACTAGTTCCCAATCCTTCTATAATCTTCATGGATGAGCCAACTTCCGGACTAGATGCCTGTGCTGCAACAATAGTTATGCGTACTATTCGCAACATAGTCAATAGAGGTCGAAAAATTGTTTGTACCATCCACCAACCCAGCATTGATATCTTTGAAGCTTTTGATGAGATCAATTCAAAAAATTTCATCATCAGTCTATGCAATGTGAAACCAACGACATTTTCTTATGTTTCTTTGCTTGGCTTAACAAAAGGAAAGGGGTGAAAAGGGCTAGAATAAAGCAGTGTTCCATAGAACCAATAATTGCTAAATCTTCAGTTTTATTGGTTTCTCGAACTGCAACTCTTGCTCCTTAAAAGGGGTTGCCAAATCATCTACACAAGTCCTTTGGGTCATCATTCTCATAAACTCATTGAGTATTTTGAGGTAAGGGTGATTCTTTTATTGTATTTTATAAGCTATTTAGTAAATGGTTGTGCTTACCATTACCAATCCATGGTAGAAAATAATGATCTTGTATAATTCTTGTTTGGTTGGTTAGGTCGTTCCAGAAGTACTGCAGATTATAGAAGGATACAATCCAGTGACATGGGCACTATAAGTGAGATCCATAGTTGTTGAGGAAAGGCTTGGTGTGGATTTTGTTGAAATCTACATAAAATCAACACTTTATGAGTATGTCAAGATGTAATTGTAGGAACTTGTTTGAGAAAGAGCTTTTTCATTGTGTATATCTGATTTTGCTATTTTTTCGTCACTTGTAGCCCTGAAGAATAGACCACAATTTTTTTAAACCTTTTTTGACTGATGTGTTGTTATGCTTTCAGATGGAATCAAGCTCTTATTAAAGACCTAAGCACCCCTGCTCCCGGCTTGCAGGATTTTAATTTTCCAACACAGTATGCACAATCCTTCAAAGTTTAGTGCCTAACATGCCTTTGGAAGCAACATTGGCCATATTGGAGGAATCCAGACTATAATGTTTTGTAGTTTTTCTTCACTATAGTGGTTGTCCTACTATTTGGAACCATCTTTTGGGACCTTGGAACAAAGAGTTTGGACACTCTCTTGATAGGCATAATAGACTTATTTGCAAAACTGGTCTGGCCTCAATTTGACATTTTTTTTTCTCTATCATTGATTAGTTTATTGCCTATTACATATTTGAGTCAACAGAGTCACTTAGCATATTTAGAAATCAGTCTGATGTATGTCTTCCAAGTGAACTTGTAGTCTTTATTTCTTCCCTTGAAAAATATTTTGTTGTTCTCTATAAGCAGAGTAAATTGCGTTTCTCTTAATGTCTTTTGCTTCAATTGCTCAATGTTGTCTAAGTATTCTTCAATGTCCTTTTACAGAGGAAAACAACAAGATCCAATGAATATTATGGGATCGATGTACTGTGTTGTACTTTTTATGGGTGTTAGAAATTCATTGAGTGCCCAGCCAATTATCGAGGTTGAGTGAACTGTCTTTTACAGAGAAAAAGATGCTGGAATATATTCAACGTTTCCTTATACCCTTGGACAGGTAATCTAAATGTGAATAGCTAGTCAATTATAGTTTTGTTATGAAGATCAATTTCATTGAATGACCATCCTTGTTATCTGTACTGGTGGCAATTGAGGTTCCCTATGTTTTGATACAGTCCGTAGTCTACGCCATATTGGTTTATTCTATGATTTCATTCGAGTGGACAACTCCCAAGTTCTTATGGTTCCTCTTTGTTATGTTCTTCACTTTTCTATACTATACATATTATGGAATGATGACAGTAGCCTTGACTCCAAGTTACCATATTGCTGTAATCGTTTCATCAGCCTTTTATTCTACATGGAATCTCTTCTGTGGTTTCATTATACCTCGACTTGTAAGGCCATATTCTCAACTCTTGATCCCTTCATCAATTTTTTCTTCCGGCAATGACTTGAATTGCAATGTTGACTACAGTTGGCAATCCCCCTATTGAGTGATCCTAACAAGGTAAATTCTCTAGTTGATTTTTGAAAACAGAAAATACCTGTATGGTGGAGATGGTACTACTGGGAAACTCATGTTTCTTTGACGCACTATGGTCTGATTGCTTCACAATTGGGTGCTGTAGAAATCGAGATGGAGATAATAGATGAGAAACTGAAGGTGGGCATGGTTTTGTGCACAATCATATAGGCTCTACAATCTCTGCCTTAGGTTTTCAATCATGCTGCTATGATCCTCAAGTCCGACCACAAGGGAAATAAAGTTATTTGTGGCTTCAAAAAGGTAGGTTGCAGGAAAAAACTACTTAGTTGGAGCAGACTGCAAGTGGATTGACTTATAATGATGTGACTTACAATGTGCTTATAAATGGGAAATTGTATAAAGTCAAGCAATTGATGCAAGAAATGAAGAATACAAGCTTGAGGGTTTTATATTTCACTTACAATCCTTTGATGAATGGGCATAGCAAGAAAGGAAACATTATTGAAGCTTTTCGCTTCAAGGATGAGATTGTAGAAAAGGGAAATTTTCCTACTATCTCAACATATAATATGTTAATTCATGGGTTGTGCAAAGTGGGCAAGGCAAAGAAATCATAGGATCAATTTGATGAAATGTGGATGAGGGGTCTGATCCCAGATGTTATTTCATGTAATATAATGATTTATGGATACTGCAAGGATGGAAATATGATCAAGGCTTCGAAGTTTCACAATGACATGTTCGCTAGAAGTCTTGTGCCCATTGCAGTAAATTAGCATATGCTCAATGATGGGTAGTATGGAATGAAAAAACATGGAAGAAGCTCATAAGATCATGATTGAAAATATTAGTACTATTTATACTCCAAATGCTATCAAATTGTTGCTAATTTATTTGCACGATGAAAAGTGGAAGAACATATGCTTGGACAACAAGTTTCTTTTAGTAGAGTCTCTGACTGTACCATTAATGTAAATGCTCAAGACGGTTTCTTGGAAAACTTTGTAGAATGTGTATATAATTCTTCTAATCCCATATGGAGAATGGATGAAGAAGATTCAAAAATTTTGGAGGCTCCTAATGTAGAGGTTGGAATAGAGGTGAGACACTTTGAATTGTCTTGTAATATCCAAAATGAAGATAGTAATATTCAATGCACACTGGAAGATGATTTAATATAGGGTTGATCTTTTTCAGATGACAATGAATGAGGAAAGATTCTATAGAAAATCTATGGTCTATTTTAGACTTTAATAAGGCACAAATTCATTACATACAACCAGCTCTCTAAATTAGTTCAGTATGCAATTGATGAGATTCAAAGTCTTCTACTAGATTCACCAGTGGATTATGTAATAAAAAATTGCCTATATGAATTTGATTCTTACACTCTCATAAACCTCAAAATGTGACAAAATATGTGAACTTGTACATTCTTGTGGACTAGACAAATAATTAGCTCGTCAAAAATGACATAAAAGATTCTTAGGAAATGGAAATCTAGGAAAACCTTATTCTTAATGATAATTTCACAAGCCTTGTTTTGGATGAGACATTATTGAGGGACAAAAAAGAATAAATAAACTCACAAAACAAAAGCAACGCTGTAATTTTCTCACCACTCAAGCTTCACCCTAAATGAATGGCAAAACAAAATGTCACAGGTCAATTTACAACTGGTCTCTATTTTTGACACTTTATCTTATGAATGACAACCATAGGGATGGATGCAACATAGAGAAGAAATGTCACAACATGGCATGGAAGATAATATAACGCTTGAGAAATAGTTCTACTTATTGCAAAGTGTTTATGAAAAGAAAATGTGAGAATCTGAGTTATGAGGAGCTTTTAAATATCGCAGAGAGTTTTTTCCTTGAAGAACTAAAGAGGTTTCATCCATTGTATCTAAAGGATCAACCGACAATATTAAAGAACAACAAAAAGCATCATCTACAAATTTCTCAGGTGCTCTTCTTTAGCAAAGTTTAAAATACATTCTGGCACGGGTTGTAGAGAAAGTGATCTTGATAATACTCCACAACTATTAAGAAACTCATATAAAACCAAAATACTTTTTCCAAAGTGAAGCAATAATTTTGTACAAAAACATTCCACTATGCATGCTAATAATTAAATGAATAAGGATTGGAGGTTCAACCTCATGGGGAGTAGATGACAGGGGAGCACCCCTTGTGTCATTGATGTCAAAGGGAGAGAAAGAGAGATGAGAAGCACAAATATGTGGGGAGCATTATGACAGGCATGTTGCCATCAATGACAAAGGGGGGATATTGTTGAGGTGTTTTCATTTAAGGCAAAGCAAGGGCTAGCCATGATCAAAACCTTGCAAGTGAGAGACCAACATGTTTTGATTTTTGGTGAAAAAGAAATTGAAAAGAAACAACAGCTAAAATACAAGAAGATTTTGATTTTTCACACAAGAAGTGAGGCAACATTTGTGGGCTAGTCACTTATATCCACTACCAACAAAGAGTTATGTTATTCATTAGTAAACCTCCCATTTCAATCTCTCCTGGTGTTTCAAGATTGAAAGGCCTGAGACTTAGCCCTTGTACCAGCCAGGTTTGGTGTGGTGAAGGCGATGAAATCCCATCCATGCATATCTGCTCAATTTGCAAGGAAACATGGGATTTGGATATTCAAATGGACCTATTTATACAATGAGGATGTTTTCTTCACTAGATATTGATTTTTTTTCATATGGCATACCCTAAAAACAAATTTAATAAACACCAAAATTGATGCATAGGTCATCCTACCTTGAGATCAAGTCAACCCTCCAAGAGACATGATAGTTCAGTAAGGTATCGACTAGTGGTCGGACTTGAGGATCATAGCATCATGATTGAAAACCTAAAGTAGAGATTGTAGAGCCTATAGGATTGTGGACCGAGCAATGACAACTTAGAAGGAAAGAGAGGAACCAGAGGATGCCAGACCAGCTGAGCCAAGCATGAAGGATCTGCAAAGGGAGATCCAATTTGTCCAAATGCAACTTTACCGAAACAACCTCATGGTAAACAGGTTCAAACAAAGTGTTAGCCTCCTGCTGCAGCAAGTTACTCATCTTTCATGATTGACATTTTTACATGCCAAATATGTCATACTTTGCACGCTGCAATGTTCCATATTTGCTACAGAGGCCAAAGAAGGATGCCATGAGAGTGTGATAGTCTAAATGCCATTGTTGTGTTCCAATTTTGATGTGCTATTCCATTTTTGAAGAATTTTCAGTTAAAGGGAGGTACGTTTAATCTTCGTCTCCCTAGGTTTCAATTTCTTGTCGTAGAATATAGAGAATCATTATCTGTCCAAACAGCTTAATCTTGGCAGATTCTTAGACAGGTAGAGAAGCAAGGATGCTCAACAACTTAATCTGAGCCCCTGGATGAAATAAGCGTAGATGTAGATAGGAGGGCAGTCAAAAGAAAAAAGGATAGTCAGGGTTTGCTAGTTCAAGTGCACCGAAACCAATAGAAGAAAAAATGCTAGGTAAGTAGGCTGGGTAAGTAGCTTTGTGGTTGCATAAATCAAGCTATGTGATCCATTTCATGTTTTCAGAGTGTCATATCTATTCAGATCACAAATTGGAGGCAGTTTTCCCTTTAAAGGACTTCAAGAGAAGCACGTCTAACTTCCCCCTTCTTCCTTATTCCCTAAATCACTCACTAATTTCCCTAAAGAGCTCAAGATCTGCTTGATATCTCTTAGTCTCATCATTTTCATACCAATTGCCTTGGTAAAGACCTGCTTTACTCAAGGAATGTTCATACTTCCTCTATAAGTCCTATTTCCCCTTTATAGCCTAAGAGCTATACACTTAGCACTTTCTTGTCACAATTCATATTAACTACTAACTCTAAATATGTAACTCCCTATCTACCTCCCCTTCCCCTACTAAAACTATGTTAATAACTCCCCTATATACTTATCCCCTCCCCCTGGTTGAAATATAACCATAAGTACACTTGGGAATTGCTAAGTTTATTTGAAACTCAACAAGAACCCTCATTTCCACCCTGAAACCATCTTCTCATGCATATCGGACCTCTTCCCATGCCTTCAAATCCCTTCAAACATCAAAAAATTCTGCTTCTGATCATAAAACTCTCATCACTTAACTTGGGCCATGCTCCGATTGCAAAAGAGTTTTATTGGACCCCCTCCGATGCAATATCGCAGTCGGGAGGGGAGTCGTGTATCAAAACAACGCATAAGTTTTCCCCCGATTGATTTGGCCGACAACGATTTCGCTGATCGGCGTATCGCTATGACAAAACAAAACATGCATGTGCGCTGCCGATATGGTTCATCGCCGATGGTCTGTTGTCGATCGCATATTGGCGATCGACGTTTCATGAGAATCCACGCCATATATATATATATATATATATATATATTATATATATATATATATATATATATAGGCCTGATCCCTTATCCTATCGTCGCCTTCTCTGTTCTGCCATCCATCCGATTGCCCGCGCCCTAGATCTATGGTGGGCGGGTCTGTTCCCTTCCGAACCTGTCGATGATTAGCGTCTGGGGATGGGAGTTTTTCCCCTGCCACGTCACCGTGCCATGTCACCCTGCCACGTCACCCGTCGTACAGGTCCCACTGCTGACGTCATCCGCCGAAAGAAAAGCACGCAAAGGCGAAATCACTTCTTAGGAAGCCCAGATTCAAAATCTAAGGCAGTTTTCGATGCGCGATTAGCGCTAATCGCGCATCGCTACGGGAAATAGGCCAAAATGGGGAATTGTTTTCTTCAGCAGTCATTTTTTGCCTCGAAAGGGAAGAAAAAGGGCGATTTAGCATTTTAAAAGAGTATCAGAAGCATAAAGAAGCCAGATTGCATGTCAAAGAGTATCAGTGTTGCGGCAAAGTGTATCAGTGAAGATTTTCTCAGTGCTCGAAGCTGATAAAACATTAAAGAGCCCCCAGCAAGTCAAAGAAATAGTAAAAGCCATTTAAAGCCTCTCAAATCACAGTTACTGCACATCAAAGCCACTCAAGAGCAGTGGAGCAGAGACCAATGCGCAGTTAGGATACATGGCCAGCGCATAACAACAAAGAACACAGTCATACTTATTTTGAAGCAGCTGCCCCAACACAACACTTAGATAAATATTTCATGCATTTACTTCAAGATAAGATGAATTAAAGCACTCATTTCCCTCAGATCTGTTTAAGATATGCTGTAATAAATATTTCTTAGATATTTTCTCTATATATACGACCCTCTGTATGGAGAGGTGGGGGGTTGGAAGGTTGGTTAATGCACTCCAAGAGAGACTCGCTCTGTATCTGATATGTTTCACTTAATCAAAGATTGCTGAAAGCTTGGAGAATGGATTGTTTGATGTGTTGATGATGTCTCTGAAGAGTGAATGAGGGAAATCTTGTGCTGCTTTTTGAATCAATAAGTGTTCCTTACCTCTGTTACTTCAATTTCACATATGCTCAATTCACAGAACAAAATTTTGGTTTAGAATTTGCTTACCTGCACTCTATGCTCAGTTTCTGTGGCTTCTTAATGTTTTCCTCTTGATTTAGGCATAAATATGGATTCCTTATGGCCCATATTTGCTCTAGTTCACATATGAATGACTGTTAACTAGGAATTCTTAGCTGCTCCTAGGTAGAGCTCGTTCATATTCTTTCTGCTAACCTGATTGAGAGATTCTTTGTTGCCTCCCATTTCTTAGACTGCAATCCATCTTCATTTACCTTAAGTATTGTTTCATGAGCAGCTACCTTGCCCCTTTTTCCTCTTGTGACCAAGAAAACACACCAGCAGTCATACTCCACGACTCCATGCCCAATGGTTTGAAACTTGTCACACTATGCATTGCCTCTCTACTTGAAAACATCCTCCTTCCACCCAAACACAAAAAAAACCCCTTGAACCCAATAGCTAGCCTAAAATCATCATCAACAAAATCATTAAGAGAGAGCCCTCTTTGATTGCAGGTAGGATAGAACCTGTAATCCAAAGATTGGTTTGTGGTTACCTCGGACGTATCCCTTCAGGAGCTTAGGGACAACCTGAGTGTTAACACAGAGTAGTCAAGATATAAAGATAAGCGAAATCTCGGGCTCCAGTGCGGAAGCTCCAGCCCCATTGGACTCATCAAATGAATGAAATAGGTCTTTAAGTAGAATTTGGTTAATATGACGGATATTTACTGTTTTAATATGATTTTTTTAGTAGATAAAGTTGCTAATGTAGCTTGGATGGTAATGAAAACTCTTTTTAAATTTTGGACAACGTTCGATGCAGATAGGTGGCCAACAGACGTGGTTTCCTGTGAGCAGGTTGAGGCCATTTGCAATTTTTGTTAAAGATATACTTATTTTCACGAAATATAAATAGAAAAAGGAACCACAACAAAAAAAAATATATGGTTTTATACTTTATCAAAAATTTGCCAAGACTTCACAATGTTTTATAACTTAGTAAAAGAATCACTAAGACTTACAAATTTTTATTATTAAGTGAAGGATTCGCTAAGATCTTACAAGATTTTATAGTTCAGTGAAAGATTCACCATGATTTTACAAGATAATATAATTTGTGAGAGATTCACCAAATTTTTTATATATACATATTATATTATTGATAAAACGACCTTCCATTTTTCCTATGTATCATGGGGATTCACCCATTTATTATACATATAAATTTAGGGGGATTCTTAAAATTTTCCCTGACCATTTCATATATTTTTAAGTCTTATTGATTAACCTATATCCTTTCATATTTGTTGTGTAAATAGAAAATGTACAACGAGATGGTACATTGTTTTTATGTAAGCCTACATATACATGAGAAAGTTTTGCACAATGCTATGTTTGATTTAGGGGCCTCACACAATATTATGCCCAAAGCTGTAATGGAAAAGCTAAACCTTGACGTCACAAGACCCTACAAAGACCTTTTTTCCTTTGACTCAAATCAGGTCAAGTGTTTAGGCTTAATCAAAGATCTATGTGTGTCGTTAGTCCAATATCCCAACAAAACAATTTTAATGGACGTGGTGGTTGCTGACATTCCACCAAAATATGGGATGCTCTTATCAAGATCTTGGGGAGAAAAACTCCAAGGATCCCTCCAACTTGACCTCTCTTATGCCACTATATCTGTCTTTGGGCAACCAAAGAGACTGTATAGGGAAACACTGATGAAGTATGTGGTAAGTAGCGAGGAAAAGCCCCAACATTTTCCAATTTACTCAATCCATTTTGATATGGATTCATTTATTCTTTTCAATGATGATACCAATCCTCCAACTAATGAGAAACCTTTAGCTGTAGAGCAAGAAACATGCATAAACGAGGAATTGGTTGCCCATGCCCATGAAATGGTCACAACAATCAAGGCAACCAGCAAACAAGTAAAACCTCCCCAAACAGAAATTTTAAATCTATCCAATCCTAGAATGACTGAAACTCTTAATACAAACCACAAGCAAGAAATCGCAGTGTATTTGAGTTGAGGTTCCTATTAACAAGTTCAGAGCAGGGGCAGGGATATGGATTCCCAATACGCACAAACAATCAGCAGAAGGCCATGCCTATAGACTAAAATTCAGATGTACCAACAACAAGGCAGAGTAAGGAGGCTCTCTCTTAGCCCTAAAATTGCTCAAAGTTCTAGGAGCTACAAAAGTGTCCATTCTAGGTGACTCCGATTTAATCATACAACAAATGAAAGGTAACTTTGTTACTAATGACAATAGAATGAGGGCCTATAGGGCTGCTGCCACAGAAATACTTAATACCTTCACCGAATCCGAGCTTGCCAAGATTTCTAGAAACCATAACATACATGCACACAACCTGGCCACTTTTGCTAGCACATGCAAGCTTCCCTTTGAGCCAAATCACCATTTTACTGCTGAGATAAAACATAGGCCCGCTGTTCCTAACAATATTAAAGACTAGCAAGTATTTGAAAATGATGTCCAGATTAACAATTTCCTCACTCTTGAGGGCAAGTTTTCAAATGTAAACATTGACATAGAGGCCATGAATGATTCCCAGCAACAAACAAACGAAAATTAGCAGGTGCTAACAGCTGCAACAGCAAAACAAATCCTTAACCCAACTGTTTTTGATAATGCAAACATAGAAGAGCTGAAACAAATGCATTTAGATAAAACAGCCAAAGCAGAGGCTGAGTTCATTGATCTAAAGAATAACTTTTTGCCTGCTGGCCTCACTCCATTAGAAGACATGTTTGATGATAATGATGTGCCCAAAAAGCCAAAAATGGAGCCTCTAGATGTTTCTATAGAAGAGCACAATATAGGGACAACAGAAAAGCCCAAAATGATTAAATTGTCCAAAAATCTGCCCCTTGATAAAAAACCAAAGTATGTGGATTTGTTCAAAGAGTTCCAAGATGCATTCACTTGGAGTTATGAGGACTTGAAGTCCTATGACACCTCAGTGATTCAACATACCATCCCCTTAAAACCAAATAAAAAACCATTCAAGTAGAAACCTAGAAGAATAAACCCTATGCTTCTTCCCCTCATTGAAAAGGAAGTGAAGAAAATGTTTGAAGCAGGTATCATAGCACCCCTCAGATTTTCTAAATGGGTATCCAATCTGGTTCCCACAAGGAAAAAATCAGGTGAGATCAGACTGTGTGTAGACCTAAGAAACTTAAACCAGGTCTCTTTAAAAGACCACTATCCTTTGCCTAAAATTGACCACATCTTACAAAGAGTAGTGGGGTCATCTAGAATCTCTTTACTAGATGGATTTTCAGGTTTCAATCAAATACTTGTTCACCCGGATGACCAAGACAAGACAGCCTTTACCACACCGTGGGGAACATTTAAGTATGTTAAAATGCCTTTCGGGCTAAAGAACGCTGGTTCCACCTTTCAAAGAGCAATGGATATTGCATTTGCCAAGGAAATACATGATTTCTTTGTTGTTTACCTTGATGACTTAACCCCTTTCTCTAAATCCGATCAAAAGCACCTCAAACACTTAAGGCAAATCTTCATGACATGCAGGAAATATGTCATTTCCTTGAACCCCAAGAAGTGCTTGTTTGGCCTTGAGGAAGGTAAGTTGTTAGGCCACATCATTTCAAAAGACGGTATCAGAATTGATCCGGAAAGGATCCAAGCCATCCTCCAAATTGCCTACCCAAGAAACATAAACTAGCAGCTACAAGCATTACTTGGAAAGATCAATTTCCTAAGGAGATTTATCCCGAATTCAGCCGAACTGATAAGACTGTTAAGCAACATGTTAAAAAAGGATGCCAAGATAAGATGGTCTCTTGAAACCAAGCAAGCTTTTGAGACTATCAAAGTTGCCTTGACTCAAACGCCTGTCCTCACAAGTCCACAATTTGACAAATATTTTATCATCTTTTCCTTTGCTTCAGATCACACGATAGCTGCTGTCCTTTTGCGAAAGGATGACCAGGAAATGAGAAGCCAATTGCTTTCTTCAGCAGAGCCCTTAGAGATGCTCCCTTGAAGTATCAAATTATGGAAAAGCAGGCCTATGCCCTTGTCAAGGCTATCAAAGACTTCAGAGTTTATATTTTATATTCACATGTGATTTCCTATGTCCCAAACTCTGTTGTAAAATACATATTAACTCAAGAAGGACTAGAAGGCAGAAGAGGCAAGTGGATTGCTAGTATTCTTGAATATGACATTGAGATAAAACCCACCAAGCTGATAAAGGGACAAGGTTTAGCCAAACTAATGCTTGAAACGAATCTTCAAGCCTTAGACATCTACCAACTGGACAATGAACGGGAGCTGGCGACTCCACCGATCAATGAAACCTTTTTACAATCCCCATGGTATGCTGATATTTGCTATGTTTTGTTAAACTTGTGTGCTCCCCCAGGGTTGTCTAGAACCAAAAAGAGATTTGTAAAGATGAAAGCATCAAAGTTTTGTGTCTTAGATGGTGCCCTATTTTGGAAGAATCATGAAGGTATTTTGCTTAATTGCTTAACTTTGGATGAAACTGACAAAGTCCTCAAGGAATTTCATGCAGGAGATTGTGGAGGGCACTTATATTGGAAATCAACAGCTGATAAAATCCTAAGGGATGGGTTTTATTGGCCTTCCCTGTTTGATGATGTTAAAAAATTTGTAATGTCTTGCCATAAATGCCAAATCTTTGAAGGGAAAAGAAAATTGCTGCCTTTGCCCCTTAAGCCCATCTCAACCGAAAAGCCTTTTCAGCAATGGGGTCTTGATTTCATTGGAGAAATCCATCCCTCTTCTTCAGGCCAGCACAAGTGGATTTTAACAGCCACCGACTATTTCACCAAGTGGATTGAAGCCACCCCATGTAGGCAAGCCAATGAATCCACTATTATCCAATTCCTTGAGGGCAATATCCTTTCCAGATTTGGCTTCCCTGAGAAAATCATCACTAATAAAGTTGCTGCCTTCAAATCCCAAAAGATGATCAACTTCTGCCATAAATTTCACATTACCTTGGGCCACTCTACAGCCTACTACCCTCAAGGTAATGGCTTGGCCGAATCATCCAACAAAAGCCTCATCAACATCATAAAGAAAGTGCTAGAAGAAAACAAAAACAATTGGCATAGGAAGCTCACAAATTCCCTATGGGCAGACAGAATTTCCACCAAGAGATCCAT
>APFE031498671.1:171472-184196 GCA_000404065.3 Pinus taeda
GGTAAGTTCCTCAGACAGAACACCAAAAGGACACCGCTCACAAACAGATCACAGATCAATACACCAGTAATTTGACGTGGTTAAAACCCTCAGAGAGGGAAACAGTCCACGGCCTGCGCCAACGTGGCTACTACAGGCAATTTATTAATAAAAGAATGAAAATTTACATAAGCTTCTCTCATGCACGGTTAACCTACAAATGACCCTCCATGCGCTTTAAATAGAATTCATGGACCTATCGGGTGTCAAGCCACGGATCAAGTGTCGGTAATACCGAGGAGAGAATGAACCGTCGGATCACTACATATCGTGACCGTCGGATTGTAAGTTACAAAATGTACAACGGTAAAGAAACACACTTTACCTAACTCTATACCTAACTCTATACTAGACCAAGTTGAACTTAACTATTTCCTATGTGTCAGAATATCCTAACAATGAGCTAGTATATGGCATGGAAGCCAGATTTCCTTCATCTTTGGGCATTCCTACTATCAAACTATTATAGGAGATTCAGGCTGAACCAAATGACATTCAAAGAAGAATCAATTAGACCATTCATCTCCAGTAGACCAGAGAGCAAGTGTATGACAGGGCTCAAATTTTGCAAGAGAAACTCAAAAGGATGTTTGATAAGAAAGTTAAGGCTGAGGACTTCTGTGTTGGCAGCAAAGTTCTAAGGTGGGACTCACGAAGAGAAGACAAGGGCAAACATGAAAAATTTGATTTTCTTTGGAAAGGTCCATTCATTATCAGCGTTGTGCAAGGCAATAACACAAATTTCCTCAAATCTGTAGATGGCAGCACAACTGAAGAGGGCCCTGTAAATGGCCGAATGTTAAAGCATTATCGTGATCCCTTTTGTTGAGAATCGCCCGACGGCATTATTTCTGTACATAAATGTTTGTATATATCAGCATTTTGTTTCATTTTTGTGTAACAGCCCGAATGATAGAGCACGCAGAAGAAAGCAGGCAGTGCTTCACAGTTCACAAGCAATTCAGTTGAGGAAAAGTGCTGCTCTCATTCCAAAATTCCAACTATCTAACAGTTAGCACGAAGAAGTTCAACCTACAGCAACAATAGAAAATCAAGGCAGCCTGACCTGCTGTTCTTGGCGTTCCACAAGGAAAAGCCATCCCCAAGTGGAGCCACTGTTAGCTTCCTGCTGCAGTGGGTTACTCATCTTTCATGATTGACATTTTTACATGCCAAATATGTCATACTTTGCATGCTGCAATGTTCCATATTTGCTGCAGAGGCCAAAGAAGGATGACATGAGAGTGTGCTAGTCTAAATTCCACTGCTGTGTTCCAATTTTGATGTGCTATTCCATTTTTGAAGAATTTTCAGTTAAAGGGAGGTCCAAATAGTTTAATCTTGGTCTCCCTAGGTTCCAATTTCTTGTCGTAGAATATAGAGAATCATTATCTGCCCAAACAGCTTAATCTTGGCAGATTCTTAGACAGGTAGAGAAGCAAGGATGCTCAATAGCTTAATCTGAGCCCCTGGATGAAATAAGCGTAGATGTAGATGGGAGGGCAGTCAAAAGAAAAAAGGATAGTCAGGGTTTGCTAGTTCAAGTGCACCGAAACCAACAGAAGAAAAAATGCTAGGTAAGTAGGCTGGGTAAGTAGCTTTGTGGTTGCATAAATCAAGCTATGTGATCCATTTCATGTTTTCAAAGTGTCATATCTATTCAAATCACAAGTTGGAGGCAGTTTTCCCTTTAAAGGACTTCAAGCGAAGCATGTCTAACTTCCCCTTTCTTCCTTATTCACTAAATCACTCACTAATTTCCCTGAAGAGGTCAAGATCTGCTTGATATCTCTTAGTCTCATCATTTTCATATCAATTGCCTTGGTAAAGACCTGCTTTACTCAAGGAATGTTCATACTTCCTCTATAAGTCCTATTTCCCCTTTATAGCCTAAGAGTTATACACTTAGCGCTTTCTTGTCACGATTCATATTAACTACTAACTCTAAATATGCAACTCCCTATCTACCTCCCCTTCCCCTACTAAAACTATGTTAATAACTCCCCTATATACTTATCCCCTCCCCCTGGTTGAAATATAACCATAAGTACACTTAGGAATTGCTAAGTTTAATTGAAACTCAGCAAGAACCCTCATTTCCCCCCTCAAACCATCTTCTCATGCATATCGGACCTCTTCCCATGCCTTGAAATCCCTTCAAACATAAAAAAAATCTGCTTCCAATCATAAAACCCTCATCACTTACCTTGGGCCATGCTCCGATTGCAAAAGAGTTCTATTGGACCCCCTCCGATGCGATATCGCAGTCGGGAGTGGAATCGTGTATCAAAACAGTGCATAAGTGTGCCCCCGATTAGTTTGGCTGACAACGATTTCACCGATCGGCGTATCGCTATGACAAAACAAAACATGCATGTGCGCTGCCGATATGGTTCATCGCCGATGGTCTGTTGCCGATCGCATATCGGCGATCGGCGTTTCATGAGAATCCACGCCATATATATATATAGGCCCGATCCCTTATCCTTCTGCCGCCTTCTCTGTTCTGCCATCCGTCCGATTGCCTGCGCCCTAGATCTATGGTGAGCGGGTCTATTCCCTTCCGAACCTGTCGATGATTAGCGTCCGGGGATGGGAGTTTTTCCCCTGCCACATCACCCTGCTACGTCACCCGTCGTACGGGTCCCACCGCTGACGTCATGTTGACGTCATCCACCGAAAGAAAAGTGCGCAAAGGCGAAATCACTGCTTAGGAATCCCGGATTCAAAATCTGAGGTAGTTTTCGATGCGCGATTAGCGCTAATCGCACATCGCTATGGGAAATAGGCCAAAATGGGGAATCTTTTTCTTCAGCAGTCATTTTTTGCCTCGAAAGGGCAGAAAAAGGGTGATTTAGCATTTTAAAAGAGTATCAGAAGCAGAAAGAAGCCAGATTGCATGTCAAAGTGTATCAACGAATATTTTCTCAGTGCTCGAAGCTGATAAAACATTAAAGAGCCCCCAGCAAGTCAAAGAAACAGTAAAAGCCATTTAAAGCCTCTCAAATCACAGTTACTGCACATCAAGGCCACTCAAGAGCAGTGGAGAAGAGACCAATGCGCAGTTAGGATAAATGGCTAGCGCATAACAACAAAGAACACATTCCTACTCATTTTGAAGCAGCTGCCCCAACGCAACACTTAGATAAATATTTCATGCATTTACTTCAAGATAAGGTGAATTAAAGCACTCATTTCCCTCAGATCTGTTTAAAATCTGCTGTAATAAATATTTCTTAGATATTTTCTCTATATATACGACCCTCTGTATGGAGAGGTGGGCGGTTGGAGGGTTGGTTAATGCACTCCAAGAGAGACTCGCTCTGTATTTGATATGTTTCACTTAATCAAAGATTGTTGAAAGCTTGGAGAATGGACTGTTTGATGTGTTGTTGATGTCTCTGTAGAGTGAATGAGGGAAATCTTGTGCTGCTTTCTGAATCAATAAGTGTTCCTTACCTCTGTTATTTCAATTTCACATATGCTCAATTCACAGAACGAAAGTTTGGTTTAGAAATTCTTACCTGCACTCTATGCTCAGTTTTTGTGGCTTCTTAATGTTTTCCTCTTGATTTAGGCATAAATATGGATTCCTTATGACCCATATTTGCTCTAGTTCACATATGAATGACTGTTAACTAGGAATTCTTAGCTGCTCCTAGGTAGAGCTCGTTCATCTTTCTTCTGCTAACCTGATTGAGAGATTCTTTGTTGCCTCTCATTTCTTAGCCTACAATCCATCTTCATTTACCTTAAGTATTGTTTCATGAGCAGCTACCTTGCCCCTTTTTCCTCTTGTGACCAAGCAAACGTACTAGCAGTCTTACTCCATGCCTCCATGCCCAATGGTTTGAAACTTGTCACACTATGCATTGCCTCTCTACTTGAAAACATCCTCCTTCCACCCAAACACAAACAAAACCCCTTGAACCCAATAGCTAGCCTAAAATCATCATCAACAAAATCATTAAGAGAGAGCCCTCTTTGATTGCAGGTAGGCTAGAACCTATAATCCAAAGATTGGTTTGTGGTTACCTCAGCCGTATTCCTTTAGGAGCTTAGGGACAACCTGAGTGTTAACATAGAGTAGTCAAGATATGAAGATAAGCGAAATCCCGGGCTCCAGTGCGAAAGCCCCAACCCCATTGGACTCATCAAATGAATGAAATAGGTCTTTAAGTAGAATTTGGTTAATATGACGGTTATTTACTGTTTTAATATGAATTTTTTAGTAGATAAAGTTGCTAATGTAGCTTGGATGGTAATGAAAACTCTTTTTTAATTTTGGACAGCGTTCGATGCAGAAAGGTGGCCAACAGACGTGGTTTCCTGCGAGCAGGTTGAGGCCATTTGCAATTTTTGTTAAAGATATACTTATTTTCACGAAATATAAATAGAAAAAGGAACCACAACAAAAAAAAATATATGGTTTTATACTTTATCAAAAATTTTCCAAGACTTCACAATGTTTTATAACTTAGTAAAAGAATCACTAAGACTTAAAATTTTTTATTATTCAGTGAAGGATTCGCTAAGATCTTACAAGATTTTATAGTTCGGTCAAAGATTTGCCATGATTTTACAAGATAATATAATTTGTGAGAGATTCACCAATTTTTTTATATATACATATTATATTATTGATAAAATGGTCTTCATTTTTCCTATGTATCATGGGGATTTTCCCATTTATTATACATATAAATTTAGGGGGATTCTTAAAATTTTCCCTGACCATTTCATATATTTTTAAGTCTTATTGATTAACCTATATCCTTTCATATTTGTTGTGTAAATAGAAAATGTACAACCAGATGTGACATTTTTTTTTCTTCATAAATAAACACAAATATTTGGATTTTTTGGTTTTGTTTGGAAATATGTCAAATTATTTATTAATTTTTTTTTTAAGTCAAAATTTGTATTACTTGTTAACATAGATTACAGTTTAAATTTGATATGATTTTCCATTATACAATTTCGACCAAATGCATTTAAACTTTTCAAAAGTGTCTTTGTTCAAAATATATCTTTATTAGCTAACTTTAGAAAACTAAAACAATAGTTGGACCTCAAGGGATTTTAGAATACTAAGACATACAAAAATAATGCATGAAGCTTAGTAGAACTTAAAAAAAAATATTCAGGAGGTAGGATCAAATTTAGTGGCTTCTACTTGGATGAGCTCCTTTTTGCTACTAGTAGAGCAACCTTGGGTTGTAGGGATGCCCATGTGTATTTCAATGTGTCCCAACCTTCTATCCATGGAAGCTAATTGTCGTAGCATATGGTCTCAAGAGAGTATCATGTCTTCTTTGGTAACGTTTTGATTGAGGAGGACCCTTCCAAATAGAAATTTAAGATGTCGGTATATGTTCACTGTGTATATATATTTTCCATATCTCACATGAGTATGGCCTACATCAAGTACCTATTTAGCCACTTCAACTAGCACTCTAGAATCAATAAGATTACGTCATTCATCTTCCAAATGGAATTCCACATGGGTGAGTTAATCCTGAATTGGATGTGGGGTTAGTTTATGGTACCTAGCTACATAGCTTTTAGCGCAGACTTAGGCCTGGGTTCACCCACCCTCTTGGTAATAGGCTACACCCCGATAAAGTCACGCTTGTTGATGTGGCATGATCACCTTCTGAAGCCAAGAAAGTGACAATACTAGCTGAACAAAAGTGGGTGGTTTGAATTCAAAATTGTGGTGGTTCCTAAATAAAGGAAACAAAATAAAAGACATAAGGGACTAGGGATTGAGACACCCCCTTTAATAATGAGGTATTGGAGTGGTGGGGGGCATACAAATCAATAAATAGCTATGAACTTGACAACGATAGAAGTGGGGGGAATTACAAAGCCCCTGAAAACGAACCTAAAGAGTGAAAAACAAAACAAACAGAGGGAATGAACCATGAACCTGCATGGATAAAACTGGAGTTGAAGGATGTACTATAAATAATTTAAAAATAATATAATTTAATTATTGGTAAGTAAGTACCTTTTACTTATTATTTTTTTCTAACAATGATAATAATGGAAAAAGAGTTATGGAGTTGATATTTATATTAAAATTGATATATTTAATTTATTGATAGGTGTGTGATCCGAACTTAAACATGAACAAAAAAACTTTCAAATTTAATCATAAACATAGAGATGCAGCAGAAAAACACTTCATTTCATTAATAGAAAAATATTGAACTATGCTTACAAACAGAATGTAAATAAGATAGCTTAGGAAATGGTAGCTTGTCTCTGAGAAGAGATGTGGCGGCTACATGCCTCTAAACTGCATTACAATAAGGCTCAAGGGCCTATTTATTGTTGGAAAACATGAGAAAACCGTAAACAACCAAAACCCTAACCCAGGAGATGTAACACCAAGAGTTTGTGGGCCCCATTGGGGTTTGTTGGGTAGCGAACTTCTTGGGGTCATAACTTGGTCATATTATCTCCATTTGGCGTGTACGATACCTTGTTGGAAAGGTATCGCCAAGTACTATAGATTTCACCATAGGCCCTTTTCTATGGTTATGAGCCTACCACAGACCCTAAAAAAACGTTGTTTAAGGGGTCAAAACTACTCCAGAAGTTCAGGACCCGAAAAAATGCTAAAATACTAAATGTTGAAATGAACAAGGAAACATATGAAACTGACTCGGGCGTCTAGGTGGAATAGGCGAGTGGCCACCAATATCCACCTGGATCATTCCTCCCCCCTTAGGAAGTAATGACCCCCATTGCGTGCAGAGCCTCCATGAGGTGAGGAAATTTCTGTTGAACCTGGTTGCTGGTAAACCACTTGTCCTGGTGAAGGTGTTGGCCTACTTTGAAAACTCGATATAACTATATCCTCTGTTAGCGAGTGTTCTTGATCTATGTTTCCATGATCTGATCAGTTGTGGCCTGTTCCATGTAGTCCAAGTTGAGCTCTGTTGGCGTGAGGTGTTCTGCAATGTCAGATGTGTCCAACAATGGTGGAAAGTATGGTCGAAGGTGATTTACATTGAACATTGGGTGCATACCAAGAAACGGTAGGATGCTATGCTCGAAGGCATTGTCACCGACAACCTTGGTGATGGTGTATGGCCCATATAAGAGAGGGCGAAGCTTGCGCTGGGGTCCAGTAAGGCACTCCTTTTGCAAATGTAGCCAAACTTTGTCGCCCACTTGGAACTTGTGTGGCACTCAATGCTGATCATGGCGCTACTTGTACTTAGCATTGGCTCTATCCAATATATCATGGACCCGTTGGATGATGTGTTGAATGTGCTCAATGAAGTTGTTAGCCCTTTTAGCTTCAGACTGAACATGAGCCGAATCTACCTAAGTGGCTGAAAATGGTATGGCCACATCAATGGGGCATAATGGCTGAAATCCTAGCCCTACCTAAAAGGGGCTATGGCCTGTTGAGCTGTGGAGAGCCTTGTTGTAGCTGTGTTGGATATAGGGGATAATTTCATCCCACGTGCATGGTGCTTTGAGTTGTACATGTGCATAATGTGCACGATCATCCCGTTGAAAAACTCTATTTGGCCATCAGTTTGGGGATGGAAAGTCATGGACTTAGTAAGCTTAGCATCCAACATCGAACAGAGACTTGACCAAAATGCACTCAGGAATCTGTTGTCCTGATCTGAGACAATGGACTGTGGGATACCAAAGTGTACCCATACTTGCTCAAAGAAGAGCTTAGCTTTGGCCTCTATTGTGATACTCTTCTTGCATGCCGCCATGATGGCCATCTTAGAGAATCTGTCAATGACCACGAAAACACAATCATTGCCATGCTTAGTAGAAGGAAGCCCTGACATGTAATCCATGGAGACAAATTCCTAGGGTTGGCTAGAAGTAGGTAGAGGAGTATACAAGCCTTGCTTCTTGATGGTTGGTTTGGCAATGGCGGAGGCGGTGCAAGATCTAATGTAGTTTCCAACATCTTGATGAATTTTTGGCCAATAAAAATACTTCTGCAATACCGCCACTGTTTTCTCTACTCTGAAACAAGGAAAATTTAAAGGATGGAAAAATTTCTTGAAGTTCAAAAACATTGGCAAATCTCAATAATCCCTAATATGCAAACTATAAAATGTTTATTGATATATTTGTAAATTATTCAAATTTATAATGATTTTATATATAGTTTCTATATAATGTTGGCAATTTTTAAGGTAAAATAATTTTATATTCTAAAATTTGGGTGAATCATCTTTTATAAAAATTGGAAGTTGGCAAATCTTTTTTGTGGAAAAATCATGGAAAATTAGCCCACTGGGTGAATATTAGCCCCTAAAATTTTCCATGCTTCAAAATGTCCAGCGAGCTGGCTGTAGTGTGCCTCCCAAATCAACTTGGCACGCTCACTTGAAGGAACAAAGATGTGTTCGGGGTGGCATAACAATACATCCTAAAGGTGAAAATTTGGAACTTTCTTCCCTTCCAGGAATGTCTAGTATATGCTGCCAAATTCCGGATCCCTCTTGTAAAGATGTGGGCACCCCGATGTCTCGTGTCCACAGGAGTCGAGCACAGTGATCAACGCCATGATTGGTGGTCGGCTGAGGCAATCAATGATGTCATTAGTGTTTCCCTTCTTATACTTAATGTTCAAATTGAATCGTTGCAAATACGTGGACCATTTCTAATGGTGATCGTTCTGCAACTTCCCTTGTGCCTATATGAACTGTAGAGGTCGGTGGTCTGTGTGGATGACCGTTTCCTTCCCCAGAATGTAATGCTTCCATTGACGGCAAGCCTGCACAATGGAATACATTTCTTTTCCGTAAGTGGGGTACTTTCAGACTGTGTCTGAAAGTGTCTCACTGTGGTAAGCCACTGGATGCCCATGCTGAGTAAGAACCGCACCAATAGCATAATCAGAGGCATATGTCTCAATCTCAAATGGTTTTTGCAGGTCTGGTAATGTCAACATTGGTGAAAAATATAGCCGATTCTTCAACTCGAAGAATGCTTTTTGTTGGGTTTCCGACCAAAAAAACTTTGCTTCCACTCTGCCCTTGGTGACTTGACTTAAAGGCCAAGTGATATGAGAGAGTGGTTGGGGTTGGCCAATCCTGAATGACTTGTATCTTGGATGGGTCTGCATGTACACCCTGCTCATCAATGATGTATCTCAGATATTGAACCTGGATTAGGCCAAAGGTGCATTTATCCATGTTAGCACACAACTTATGTCGTTGTAGGGTTTGAAGGACCGGTCAGATATGGTGGAGGTGCTCTTCCCAACTTTGGCTGAAGATCAAAATGTCATCTAAATACACCACTACGAATGCATTGGTGAAGGGTAAAAATAAGTCATCCATCAGCCTCATGAAGCTTGTAGATGCGTTTGTCAATCTGAACAACGTGACCAACCATTCGAAAAGGCCCTCCTTGGATTTGAAGGCATTCTTCCACACATTGGAGGGTTCGATATGAACCTGCTGATAACCTGAATTGAATTCAATCTTGCTGAAATATTTGGCCCCTTTGAGTTGGTCCAAAAAGTCATAAATCCACTGGATTGGGTACCTATTCCAGACAATGATCTTGTTCAGCGCCTCATAGTCAATACAGAGCCTCTAGGTCCCATCCTTCTTCTTTACCAATACAGTTGGGCTCCCACAAGGTGATGAGCTTGGCATCATGTGCCCTTTCTGCAGTAGTTCCTGAATATACCTCTTGATCTCATCGTTCTCCAAAACAAAGCGTCGATAGATCGGTCCATTGGGCAGTGGCGCGCCCAAGGTCAGATCGATGGAGTGCTTGACTTGTAGTGCAGAGATACCCTTGTGGGTGAGGTGAAAATATCCTTGTACTCCTCCACGACCTTGTCCCTCTGGTGTTGCTATGTAGAGGAGCCGTGCTTGGAAGTTGTGACCACAACCTTCTTCTTGCCCTGGGGTTGAATCATAAGGAAAACAAATTTCCTGGTCTGGGAAATAATCGTACTGCATTGATTTGCAGTGATCAAAGAGATGGCGGTAGGTGGGGATACCTCTGGTATCCTGTACAACTTATTAGCCAAAGTAATAATTTCAGAGCGAGGTCTAGACTCATATACAACATGTCACTTCCACAAGTATGGTTGTCCTAACAATACATCACAAACTTCAAGAGGAGCAACATCACACATTGCCTCATCCATGAAGGGCTTGATGTTGTAGGGAAGGCAACACTGATGGCTGACGCGAAGATCTTGTCCTTATTGAAGCCACCCAATGGTGTACAACTGTGGATGTGATTTAGTCTTTAGGCCTAGCTGCTTCATGACATTTACTGAAATGAGGTTCTTTTGGCTCCCGTTGTCAGCAATGAACTACGATGGAGAACCCTTCACCCACATCTATGAGTGAAAGAGGCATTCCCCCTCCTTTGGATCTTCTAGCTCAATCTTCTGGATCTTGGTGGTGGCCACGGTGGCACTGGCCTCCGCATAAATGATTTGTTTCCCTTTTTCAGTACCATTATTTGGTTCTAATTCAGAGTTAGAACTTGTGTCTGATTCGGAAGCCTTCAGCTCGGCCACTAGTGACTGCTTGGCCCAACACTCACTTGTATTGTGAGCAGAGCTCTTATGGAACTCACACCATTTTACCGTTTCCTTCTTCGTCTTCGTGGTGTTGTTCTTTTCTTGTGGCTTTAGTGGGTTGTCCTGGGTTGCCCTGCCTTAGATTGATCCTTTGTTTTGTGGTTTGTGGGTGCCTTTTGCTTGCTTTGGATTTGCAGATCTAAAGTATCGCTTCTTCTATTTAAACTTCTACTTAATCTTGACAGCATACCGATACGCCGTGTCGAGCGAGGAAATGTCTAGGAACTCCATCTCATCCTGGATGTACTTGTGTAGACAACCATGGTACTTGAGCAGCAAATGCTGCTCAGTATCCTTGATACCCAACTTTGTGCGAATGGTATGGAAAACATTTGTGAACTCTGGCACATCTTGGCCCCTTCCCTGCAGTAGCGTGGTCTACTTTATGTATTTGTCTTCATAGCTCCCAATAGGGAAATATTGTTCCTTGATGTCGTCTTGGAAATAATTCCAAGTGGGTGCGACTAAAAACAACGAGGGTTCACTCTTATCCTTTTGTTCATAGTAGGTTTCCCACCAGTCCTTGACGTGTGGGGTGGCCTTGAGAAGTGAAAAAGTAATATTTTCTTGATTGGAAAATTCATGAACTGAAAAATATCCTTCCAACATATTTAACCATTTATCTATGGCATCTGCATCTATCAGGCCTTTGAATATAGGAATATCAAAGTTAACTTGTACCTTAAAAGGAGTGGCGCCTCAAGAGTGGTTGTTGGATGAAGATGCATCGCCTGTGGGTAGTCATCGAAGGATATGGGCAAAGTAATCCATCATCGCATCCCTTTATCGCTCGAGGGCTTCCTCGAGCAACACTTTGAAAGGATCTCCTACCCCCTCATCTTTATTTTCTTCCGCCATGGGAGGTCATCAATTTTTGCAAAGATGATCTTGCAATGGTTCAACCAGATCAAGCCCTAATTCCTTATATCCTAACCTCATTGGGGACATGCAAAGAAAAATAGAGAAAGAGCAGGCCGCTCTGATACCACTGATCCAAAATTAAACAAGAATGCATAAAATTACATATATAATCATAAACACAGAGATGCAGCAGAAAACAAACTTCATTTCATTAATAGAAGAATATTGAACTATGCTTACAAACATAATGGAAATAAGATAGCTCGGGCAATGGTAGCTTATCTTTGAGAAGAGATGTGGGCCTACATGCCTTTGAACAATGTTACAATGAGGCTCAAGGTCCTATTATTGGAAAACATGAGAAAACCCTAAACAATCAAAACCCTAACCCTAGGAGATGTAACACCAAGATTTTGTGGGCTCCGTTTAGGTTAGTTGGACATCGAACTTCCTGGGTCGTAACTTGGTCATGTTATCTCCGTTTGGCACGTACGATACCTTGTTTGAAAGGTCTTGTCGAGTACTATAGGTTTTGCCACATGCCCTTGCCTATGGCAATGGGCCTGTCGTGAGCCCCCAAAAAACATTGTTTAGGGGGTCAAAACTGCTCCGGAAGTTCAAGACCCGAAAAACTACTAAAAATAGTAAATGTTGAAATGAACAAGGAAATAGATGAAACTGAATGGGGGGTCTAGGTGGAATAGGCAGGTGGCCACTAATATCCACCTGAATCAGTGTGTCTATTTTGGAATTTTTAATTTAATTATCAATAAGTATTAAATGGATGGTAGATATTTAATTTTCACATAATATTCTAAATATCTTAGTTGTAACCACAAACGAAAGGTTGAGAATTATCTCGAAAGTAGTTGTGTCCTTTATTCCCTTTCAATTAAATTGATTAATTAAAAAAAAATCCTATGAACAAGTGTCATATGAAATGAGGTATGATTTTTTGGGCATGTGCTATTAGCCCATGATGTCTAACAAAGCTCATTGATAAGAAAAAATCTCCATGATTAAGAGAGGGTGAATCTCCATGGTTTAAAATCTCGCTACATACTTTTTATATATATTTAAATCATGTATTAATTTTTTTATAATAATAACCAATAGAGATCCATCATAACTACGCATTTAGCAAGAGTCGAGATGTATAAAATGTCTTGAGTTGAAAACTTATTTTAGAGTGCAAAATTTGAATAAAATGTTTGATCC
>APFE031498675.1:17638-33409 GCA_000404065.3 Pinus taeda
AGATACTCGGGCAATAGATCCTTAGTGGAAGGTAGATGGCCTTGCTCTTCAGGATCTTCAATCAATGAAGGTTCATACAACCTCAAGTTTTCAACATTAACGACTAAATAGATTTGCATATAAGTTGGTAGATCTAGGCAGAAGGCATTTTCACCAATTTTATCAAGTATTTTGAAAGGACCATATCTAATTGGTTTCAAAATTTTACCTTCCCCTTGCAGTCTTTCTTTGCTAATGTACAACCAGACTTGATCACTAACTTGAAAACTATGCTCAACTCGATGCTTGTCATGTCGTGCCTTATACTTTTCTTGGCTTCTTTCCAGCTATTCCTGTACTTCCTGGCGAATTCCCTTGATTTGTTCAATGAACTTGGTTGCTTTGTCCACATCACTGTGTCCATCAACTGCTATGTCTTTACCAAAAAAAAAATCCAAGGGAGACTTTGGTATAAAACCAAAACAAGTCTCAAAACGATATCTCTGAGTAGAAGAATGTTTTGCATGGTTGTAAGCATGTTGCACATAACAAAAATGCTCATCCCAAAGTTTGGGATTTTTGTTGCAATATCCTTGAAGCAATTGTATCACTGTCCTGTTGACCACTTCTATCTTACCATCCATTTCCGGATGAAATGCTGTTCTCTTATTTAACCTTGTGTCCATTAAATCCCATAGACTTGACGAATATTTCCCAACAAATCCGGAATCTCGATAAGATATAATAGATGTGGGTAACCCAAAATGAACCCATACATTTTGAAAGAACAACTTTGCAGTTTGTTCAGCTGTGACCTGTTTATTGCATGGTATCAAAATACACATCTTACTAAACCTATCAACAACTACATACAAATAATCATGACCTTTTCTAGACTTTGGCAATCTGCCAACAAAATCCATGGAAACACTTTCCCAAGGATGAGAAGGAATTGGAAGTGGAGCATACAAGCCTAATTTTCTATTACTTGGCTTGTTTGTAGCACACGTAGTACATACTTTGACAAATATAGAAACTATCTCATTCATTCATGGCCAATAATATAACCTTTCTAATTGTGCAATTGTTTTACTTACACCAAAATGACCTAATATGGGAGAAGTACGTGCTTCTCGAATTTTGTTAACTCCTTAAGTTTGTGGAATGCATAAGTTTCCCAAATGATATAAGAGTTTGCCCTTTATATAATAATCCAATTCTTCTACCTACTTGCCATGAATTAAAGTTTCATATACATCCTTAAAATCTCTGTCTTGAGAATATTTTTCAATGTGACTTTCATGAATTACTGAATTATGCTTAAGTATTGTGGATGCATTTATAATTGGTCTTGATAACTTGTCTGCAACCATGTTATGTATGCCCTTCTTATATCTGATAACAAGATGAAATTGCTGTAGAAAACCCATCCACCTATAATGTCTTGATTTTTGCAATTTAGTTTGTGAGTGTAAATTCTAAGTGGTTGATGATCTTTGTGTATGATTGTTTCTTTACACATTATGTAATGTTTAAAATTTTTAACACTTTGAACTAATGCATACAATTCTTTATCATATGTAGGATATTTAACTAGTGCTAATGTAAATGTCTCAGAATGAAAGCATATAGGCTTTCTGTGCTATATCAACATTGTCCCCATGTCATATTCACTTTCATCTGTCTCGATCTCAAATGGATGCTGAAGATTTGGCAGTGCTAGTACTGGCATTGTATTTATCCTTTCTTTCAATGTGTCAAAGACTTTCTGTTGTTTTCCTCCCCACTGAAACACTTGTTTCACACTTGTCAAAGCATGTAAAGGAGCTGCAATCAATGAAAAGTTAGTAATAAACTTTCTCCAATATTGTGCTGCCCCTGAGAAACTTCTAACTTCCGTAGCAGTATTGGGTTTAGGCTAGTTTACAATGACTTCGAACTTAGAGGGATCTATCTTCAATTTACCACCCCTTACAATATAACCCAAATAATTCAAAGATGTTTTGCCAAATTCACATTTTGATAGTTTCACATAGATATTTTCTCTTTTTTAAAACCTCTAAAATCTGTTTTACATGCTTTACATGTTCATCCCATGCCCTACTGAAAATAAGAGTATCATCTAGATAAACTATTACAAAATCATCAATAAATAGTCTAAATACATCATTCATGACTCACATAAATGTAGCAAGAGTGTTAGTTAAGCTAAAAGGCATAACCAACCATTCATAAATTCCTTGCTTCATCTTGAAAGGAGTTTTCCATACATCCTATTCTGCAACTCTGATCTGATGGTAGCCACTTCACAAGTCTAATTTAGAGAAGTAAACTGCATCTTTTAATTGATCTAATAAATCATCAATACGAGGAAGAGGATAATGATTATTTATTGTGATTTTATCCAGTGCTCTAAATTCAATGCACATTCTCCATGAACCGTCTTTCTTTCGCACCAACACAATAGGTGATCCGGATGGTGATGTGCTTGGTCGAATAAACCCTATATCGAGCAGCTCTTGTACCTGCTTCTTTATCTCTGCATCCTCTAGAGCTAATAACTTGTACATGCCAATGTTAGGTAGTCGAGCATCTTGCTGTAAATAAATTTCATGTGCTATCTCTCGCTTGGGTGGAAGCCCTTTAGGCTCTTGAAATAGAATATCATAATTAGAAACAACTTTAACTAGATTTTAATTATGTTTAGGGTTAAAGCCTTGGAATGCAGAGAATTTATCAAGATCCCTTGCTTTTACAATCATTAGTAGAAATTGCTTACTTTAATTTACAATTCTTTTCATCTGTCCTGAATTTATAAGAGTGAAGTTATCTTTGAGCTTATGAGCCCTTACAATATATTCAATTCCATCCTTAGTGAGTTGGTACTTATTTTTAGCTCGATAGAAGATAGCTTTTCTATCGTACAAGTATGGACTTCCTAGTACTATTCCACGTATGTCCAATGGGACTATATCTAACTCAACCTCATCTACAAATGTTGACCCAATAGCAAAACGAAGTTTACATTGTTTCGTAACTTGTAGCTTTGTTTTATCACACACCAAACCTAATGGATATGGCTTTTAATGAGGTTTTATTTATAACTTCTTTACAATTCTTTCAGAAATCAAATTAACTTGTGACCCACTCTCAAATAAAGTATCAACTTTAGTGTGCTTGGAAATGACTCTAATATCAAATAGCTCATTTCTTTTCCTCCCATAACTTTCATTATCAATAGATTGTGAAGAATTACTTGTAGATGCCTCAAAATCTTTACCTTTTATACCTGTAGGTGTAACTGTTGTTTCGTCACCTCAGTATGATCCCAAGTCCTTTTGAATAGTAGCAGCATTATTTCACTCTTTACTCCCGAACTTCTTAGGCTTCAATTCTGGATGCAAAGACTAGCAATGTGCCTCATCGTGTCCTTCCTTATTATAATGAGTGCATAAAGGTTTATCCTTCTTCATAGTGTTTGTTTTCCTTTCCTTCCATTTCAGTTTCTTCTTGCCTTTATTCTTATTCTCAATAGATTTGGATGACTTCCTGACATCCGGGGTTACATTTTTACCTCTTGCCTCTAGATGAGTTTCTTGAAATGATACATCATCTAAGCTAGTGGGATTAAACATAAGTATAGTATGTTTCAAAAAAATATGAAGACCACTTATATATGTTAACAATGTCTCTGGTGAGTCCAATGATATGCCTAATGTTAAAGCTCTCTTAGAAAATTCCTGAGTATAACTCTGAACAGTTTGACCCTTCAATTTACGTAGTCTTTGCCAACTCATCATTTCTTGCTGCATATAAGAAAAAGGATAAAATTGCTTTTTAATGGCATAAACAAATTCATTTGAATTTGAAATGATTTTACCATGCTTTTGGAGATTTGCTTGTGTCTTGCCTTCTCACCACACAAGTGCGGTTCCTCCAAGTCAAGGGCTAGCCAGTTGGATCTTCTTCCTTTCTGAATCAAATTTCTGCACCATGTAATATACATCAATTTTCCTTATCCAATTATCAAGCTTTTCAACATTAAGTTCTCCATCATAAATTGGAAAATCAAATTTTACATCTAATTTGATCAAAGAGGCTATCTTTTTCTTCTTCTTAGAAGAACTAGTTTTATGAGAAGAAGACAATGATGATGACGATGATGGTGATGATGGAGGAGATGTAGGAGGCTTTTCTCCTTTTCCTTTATCTTCTTTATCTAGAGGATAAAAGGAAAATGTTCCTCTGCTCCTTTGTCTGGTTTAGGTGATGAATTACCTTCACCTTTACCCTTTTTAAATTCATTATACATCTCTTCCGCCATGGAACATATCGTCATGAAACTATCTAAGAACTGGGATTCTAACCCAAGTGGAGTTTCATCTGCCATCCTTCTTCGTGAAAATACCCTTCCAATCTCTGGATTCGGCTCAACAATTTCACCTTCACCTCGTCTGAGCTTCAACCTAGTAAGCATTCAAATCTCCACACAAACTTGTCAAACCTTAAAAACCTTAAGCTCTCATACCACTTGATCTGAAATTGAAAAATGTATTACAGACTATGTGTGAAGTTTCCTATGTTACTTAATGCAATGGATTGATAAGATTGAAAATAACATGAAAAACACAATCAAACACATCAACACAACCAAAATTGATAAAGGAGTTCACCAAACTTCCTGGCTATGTCTCCCAGTCCTTTATCTTCCAGTTCTTACCTCTTTATTATGTCTTCAAATAGTTGTTACAGTCATGAGCTCAAAAACAGAGTCTCAAACATGAAAATGGATCTCACCACTATGTTCAGCTATAATCTTCGAGTTGAAATGAGTATATACTCAACTGTACTTGGTCACTCTAACCTCCAAACCCCCTAGAACGGTTCACAACAGACTCCCCTTGTCAACTTTTCTATGTTATAGTTTTTATGTAACACGTAGAGTTAGAAATTGCAATAAAAATGGAACAACATGTTTATAATAGAAGCAAACTATAAATGAAAGGACCCGTAGGCGCGGGCTGGACACCGACCATCCAGCCTTTCCCCGACGCTGATCTCGAGAATAAACCATCTGATGACTATCACATCCCGCTCATCAACTGATATGGAAATTCCACACGATTGATATTTCATGTGGGATCTGACGGCTATCACGCGGTCTCGCGCTCCAACTAGCACATTTACTAATTCTCTGAAGGCACACGATAAAGTGGTTTTCGGGAGGCTACATGTTGAGCGTTGAGTGGAATTGTGTGCTCTTGGTTGAAAACCACTTCCTACCTTGGAGGCACACGATAAACCATTTACCACTCTCTTGTCGGAACTCAAAGAGTTTATCTTCTTTTTCATAACTTTATCGTGTCCATTTTCTAGGATAACCCGCGTGCATGTTTTGACGTGATATGCGTCGATCTCCTTTGATTGGACAATCTCTGCTCTTGATTGATGATCCCCATCATCTATGGTATGAACTAATCGCAAACTCCCACATCATCTTCTGCGCCGAGATCATCAAGAACTTGCGACTCTTTTTATTAAAATTGGTAACCAAGGCAAAACTTCATGTGGGTCATCTTATTCATGGCTGATAATATTTTTATTAGATTCCTCTCACCAAGAGGTGTAGGATTGATATAAACATCATCCGATTTTGATAAGTATTTATGGAGATATGAATTTATTTTGATTATGGAATTATTATCAAGCCGACCTACAACTCATGTAGGCTCAGAAGCCCAACAGTTGCATCTATTCAAACACCAACGTTGTGTACAAATATAAGAGGAATTTTCCTCATTTTCACTCACTCATCTCATCACATCTCTCTCTCTACTGTGCAAAAATGAGTCTCTTTTCTATTGCGCAGAAATGGGTCTCTCTCTCACACATGTGAAGCCCGAAGCTGTTGAATTTGAAGCTGCAACTGCAGAAGTAAATATTGACCTACGTGGCCTAGAATATATCCCCTTTGGAACTGTGCTACAGGTTCATCTGAACCTCCTCTAAAATCCGCAACTTTTGGTGGTGGAATGAACTCAATCCGATGAACGGTTTGCAAGATATCGACTGCCCTAGTTTGATGCCAGAAACTGCTGAAACTGAAGCTGCAACTGCAGAAGTAAAGATTGACTTGCGTGGCCTAGGATATCTCTTCTTTGGAACTGCGCTATAGTTTCATTTGAACCTCCTCTGAAAGCCGCAACTTTTGGTGGTGGAATGAAGTCAATCCAATGAATGGTTTGCAAGATATCAACTGCCCTAGTTTGAAGCCAGAAACGGCACAAATTGAAGCTGCAACTGCAGAAATAAAGATTGACCTGTGTGGTCTACAAGATCTCCTCATCTGAACTGCGCTGTAGGTTCATTTGAACCTCCTCTCGAAGCTGCAACTTTTGGTGGTGGAATGAAGTCAATCCGACGGTCGGTTTGTGAGATATTGTCTGCCCTAGTTCGATAATGAAGCTGCTAATGTTGATGTTGTTGATCTAGGGTTTTCTACTGCTGATATGAGTTAGATTTATTGTACTATTTCTCTCTGCTGAATTATTGAATATAAAAGAAGATTTTATCAAAGGGTTTCCCCACACATTGTGGGGTTTGTCCCTGGCTAGCCGCCACATCTTGTGTCTCTTGTCTTGGCTTGTTTTCTATCGATCGTTTAATGTTCTATCTGCACTTTACTTTATGTAAATGTGATTGCTAATTTGTGGAATATAATAAGAAAAAGAAGTAAACTTTTATAATCATAGAACATACCATAACTTAACACTTTCCCGGGTTGCCACATGTACTGCTGATGTAGGCATTGACTTTTGACCTGAATCTTTAATTGGCTCTATTTTCCTTATCCGAACTAGGATTTGAATGCTGTTTGTACCTTTGGCTTCATATTCACGAGCACTTCAACATTATTCCATTTTCACATGTATTTGAAGAGTTTTGATGTGGAGGCTATGTTGAATCCATTTTGGATCATATTTTTTTGAGTTGGAGGACGTTAAAAGCAGTATTAGAGGTGATGGTTCAACATTGTGGTCTTACTAAGGGAAAATGTTAATAAACTATGTTGCGTTCTATAGTGAAGAGGAATTGAGGACGTCAAACATTTTCACTCCTACCATTTTAATATAAAATAAGGTTTAAGGTATAAATCATTTAATAAGAGTTATAAATTAACCATAATAAGAAATAAAAGAGATTTATGTAGCTAAGGCAAGAGAAGTAAAGAGTCCTGTGATAAATATAGTAAATAATTTAGAAAATATTACAAAAGGAAATTTTTTTTTTATCCTAACAAAAGAGTAATCTTACTGGTTTATGGGGAGCAAGTTGAAGAAGGAAAGAAACTATAACAACATTGTGAAACTCTCACAAACATTGTGAGTAAAAATACATGTATAGATATGAGTGAGTGGTAGGTAATTGGTGGAAATGGTTGGAAAGCTTTCACCAAACTAAAAATTGGCAACTGATATTGGTGATAACGACAATGATGACAATAAGAGATAAAAACCTATCTTTCAATAGTATACCTTAAATTCAAATAATCCTAATACAATAATAACTTCCTCATATAGATTCCAGATAAAAACCTATCTGCAAATAGTATACCTTAGGTTCAAATAATCCTAATACACTAATACCTTCCTCATATAGATTCCATGATTGATGAAAATAAGGTCCAAGTTAAAAAGAATTAATGAACAAGCCTTGTCATAAAGAAGGCCGCCAAAAGACTGGTAGAATGATTGGCACACCATCAATAACGTGGATTATACATAAATTTAATTTATATCATTTGATAAAGTTTCGACGTTTCTTGTGAATAGTGAAGTATCATGGTATATTAATTGGGGCATGTAGCATAGTGAAAATGTTCTCTTGAAACAATCAAAGCAATATACATAAATAAAATAGTCAAGGCAACTGAGAACTATTGCAGAATTTCTCAGTAAAATCCTTGTCTAAAAAAAAGACGAAAAGGAGGTAAGTTGTGATAAATATTATAATAATGTGTGATGGAAAAGGGATTAGTCTCATAAACAGTGAACTAAGCAACATAATTAAGTTTTTTAAGGTGAAAGTAACATGAATTACTCCAAGACATCAAATGGATGTCGAAGCACATAAGCAGAATATTACTAAGGATATTCATCTTACATCAATTCCATAAGAATAAGTAAGATCAAAATCAATTTTAAAAATATGAAAATATACTAGAGGAGTGCAATGGCCGTAGAATATCGAGGAGGAATCTAGATTGTCCGAAATTTTTGAATGTTATAAACGCAAAGAGCTTAAGAACACTGTGAGCTACATGCGCACAATACTGAATCATGGAATGATTCATTAAATGGATTAGTTTTTGACCGCCTTGCAGTTTGGAAGGTTACATATGCTTGGAATTAGGATGACAAGAGAGTTTTTTTTAATTAATTGAAATGAACATTAATTGTACTTCTGATATATAGCGATTTAAGATAAGTTTTTACAATAGGATGAGATGCACACTAAATTTTATGGGAAATTTCTATAGAATTGCAGAAATTATATAAAACCAAAAGATACATCTATAAATTATTATGAGAAAAATGTTATCCTCATCTTGCCAAGTCTAATGTTTTTTTTGGAAAAATATCATAATTTGAAAAGACAACATAAGAATCTGTTTATTTAAACATGTAAGTACACTCAACGATGAGTGTGTACATTGAATACTCGGGAGGAATCTCTATCTAAACATGGCTTGAAATATTGATGGTGGGTGTAGGTGAAGTGTGATCAGAAATAGGGAGATTGCAGAGAAAGGTGACCAAAAGAAAACGTGACACAAAAAATTTAAAAAAATTAAAGTTGTGATAAAGGAAATACTGGAAGCATAGTGGCACAAGAATTACTTATATCTGCTGACATGTTCAGTGCTACTATAGAAAGTGCAACATGCCACTGATTATTGATACATCAGCAGTGGTAAAAAAAAAGTAGTGTGGACAAGATTGGTTCCATTGGAACAAAGGAAAAGATAACATCACTATGAATATGGTAAGTTGAAGTAATTATCTTAAAGCTCAACAATGTTATGTGGTGGTGTATTGGATATCATGAAATTAGGTTAGTGACTAAGTACATATTATTGTTCACAAGTCATCACAGGGATATGGTAAGGAAAAAAAAACTTTATTGAAAACTTATATATATATATATCTTATATATATATATCTATATTTGATGATAACATGTACGAATTCGGTGAAAGTGGTATAACAAGATATTAGTTATTCTTATGATTGATATAAAGTTGTTATTTAGGGCTATTCCACCACACTTCACATCTCAAATGTATTTAATCTATTGATTGAATAAAGTAAAGAACCTATTGTGAACTAAAATATAAGGAAAAGAACTGGTATAATAAGATATTAGTTATTCTTATGATTGATATAAAGTTGTTATTTAGGGCTATTCCACCATACTTCACATCTCAAATGTATTTAATCTACTGATTGAATAAAGTAAAGAACCTACTGTGAACTAAAATATAAGGAAAAGAACTATGCTATAGTAACCTAGCAAGTACAAGACCATTAATATGTATACAAATGAAAAAGGGAGAACTCCACTGACTATACTTGGAAGTAAAATTGTGCATAACCTTTATCAACAACCTACAATGACAAGAGGCTAAAATTGAAGGAATGTTGATTATGCTAAAAGAAGATAGCCAAGCAGCCAAGGGTGGGCTTAACCAAGTTACTTGGAAAAGTAAAATGCAATATCGCCACCTTGAACATGACAAGAAAGAAGAAGTTACCCTAACCATGAACTCATGTATGAATAATGCATATATAACATTTGAACCAAGATTTCTAAAAAAAGGGCATAGTAATGCTACTTAGTATGGCAATATACTACTTGCAATCTATTATAAAGACTAAAAAAAACACTGAATGGTTTCTGAAATATTATCACTACTATGAAGGTAGTGCAAATGGAATTTGTACTTCCATGGTCTGAAATTAACAGTGGGATCACATGAAGGGTTCCTTGTCAATTGGCCTAACCACTAGCTAAATTAAAAAAAAAAGAGTAGGAAATTCATTGTTATTGTTGATGAAATTAAAATGATGTTGCTAACTATTAGTGAATGCAGGTTGATAACCCTTGATGGGTTGTGATTCATGATGATGACCCTTGTAGGGTACATAAATAAAAACTAATGGTGTCTATCATAAAGTTGGAAATGATAAATATACATATGTGCATGTGTGTGTGTTATTAAATGATAATGGATAGAAACTAATGCCAACCATAATGATTATGGATGTAGGAAAAACTAGACGAACTATTCCTCATTGGACCTTGGTGTATTCTCAATCAGAGAAAAAATATACTATAGAAGCAACTGCTTACCCAGGATAAGTGTAGTGGAAGTACCTCAACCAGAAAGGCTACCTGAGAAGATAAAACAAAAATATTAGATACATGAGGCATACTCTAGCCTCTTTTAAAGGCTAGGAAAGACTGAGGATGGTGTTCTTCTTGAGGAGGGGAAGATGTAACACCCCTAAATGAAAACTAAAATATTTTAATTACTTTTAATCCATGGATTTGGTAATCACGGGCTAAGTGGAAAGTCCAGAGGAAAACTTTAATATTTAAAAAAAATATTTTAAAAAGGTTATGGCAAGTCTTGGAATTCATTGGAAAAGACCCTAGATAAAAATTTTCATTTACCAGACATTTAGAAGAAATTTACACCTCTCCCTAGAGATAAATAATCTCAATTGGGACAAGGAATCCAAGAGGGTGAGAGGGAAAGAGAATTCGTACCTAGATGGAGGAGGCCCAAAGAGGACAATCAAGTTGTAAGCTTGAGATCCTCAGATAGGATGTTGTTGAGGGAGGAAATACACTGCTAGTTGGGGAACTCTCGAGCTAGCTTGTGGCCAGTTGAAAACCCCAAGACACACTGTGAGTTTGTCAGTTCTCTTATAGTTCTCTTATTGGACTAGTGTGGTCCTGACACCTAAGAAAAAACCTTGCTAGTTCATTGTCTATCAACTGCTCTAGGATTTCAAAAGGGTCAGGGGGGCGTGGGAATTAGACAAGATTTTCATTCTCATTGGTTGGGAGGAGTGGTCTTTCTCCTGGTTGGATTCCCTAGATGCGAAAACTAAACATATAAGTATTTCAGTGCATGTTGGTAGAAATAATATACAAATTATTTCTTTCTATAAAATGAATTCTAGAAGAAATTATTTCTGCAAACTGTCTCTGTGTTTTTGTGGCTAGACTAGTAAGTTTAAAAGAATAAATATTTAAGTAGGGCTATGTACTATTGGAACTTATCTATGTTTGTTTAATTGTTTTAGTGGCAAATTTTTCCTAAAAACCATACTTTTATAAAGAATGTGATAATGGTTACTGTTGCAACATTGAGGGAAAGGGTTGGTAACAATTCACAAGTAGTGGCTTGGAATTTAGATCAGACCTCATCTGTGATATATATATATATATATATACACAAGTACATTAGTACATTACTCTCGGAAAGGATGTGAGGAGCCCCCTTCAAGGAGTAATACCGATAAGTATACTTATAAGGTCCCTAGCTCTGTAAAAAAAAAGAAGATGTATACATAATGTGTAGACATGTGTACTTTTGAAGTCAAGATTATATTGTAACTAACGAACTTGTTATAATGATGAAATATGTTTTTCTTCTTCCATAAGTACTAATGAAGAAGAATTAGAAATCTAGAATAATGATAATGATTCTTTACACTCTATTGGATTCAGGTTTGTTTAAAAGCGGTAAATAAGAGTTAACATAAACTCATAAACTCATAACACAAGATTGACTTGTAGGTATGTGAATTAAATATATATTTATCACATATTTCTAATAAATGAAGACACATGAATGTATAATTGCACAAATATTATTCTAGGTAAACTAAACAATCAACAAGATGAAAGGGAAACTGGAACTATCCCACGTAATCCTTTTGAGAAATAAAAGAAAAAAGGAGATAACCTCCTTAGAGTGGTGATGAAATTTCAAAGAAAGTATATTAAAATATTACGGGCTCAAATGAACACCTTCCATAAGGAAAAAAAATATGTAGCAGTAGGGTGGATCTAGTGGCCACACATTAAGACCCAAGTTAGTCTTAGAGTCAAGCCAGAACGACCCCACAACCCTATGGATAGTCCTAGAGTATTGGATTAATTATGTAGGAGAACGAGAATTCAGGAAGATTAAACATATTGTCACAACCCTATGGATAGTCCTAGAGTATTGGATTAATTATGTAGGAGAACGAGAATTCAGGAAGATTAAACATATTGTAGACAATGCTGAAAGTTGCACATTTAAAAGAATACAATGCAATCTACAGTTAACAATTGAAATTACATGGAAGAAAATGCAAGGGGTGGGAACAATCCATATATTTTATTTAAACTCGACAGAAAGAAACTCGACACTATGTGCACACAATGGTAATATTATAAATTGAATCTGGCTTAAATAATACTTATAGAATGGTAATTAACTAACAAACTAACAAAAGGAATAAATAAACTCTTTCTAAAACTCGGTACTTCAGTGCCACAACAACCCACTTAACTAGTAATTCACTAAAGAACTGACTGGAAAGGGTATTTCATTAAACCTTGGGTATTTTCACCTGTATGACCATTATAAATATGGTAGTAAAGTGTAACCAAACAACCGTAGGAGGCATGTTGGGAACAACCCTTGAAATTTGAAGTGCTACGCGCTCCTGTGGGATTTTAACTCTTGAAAACCCTCCCCTCTTTTCATAGAAAAAAGAACCTGAGACAAGATTAGCTCTCCGAACGAGCTAGTAAGGAAAGATAAAAAAATAATACATATAATGAACAGTTTCAAGAGCAGGGATCGTCGAGAAACATACCGCAACCGTCCCAACAAATCTTAGAATCCTGCAAAACGATAATATGAGAAAGTATAAGGGAAGAACTTTAAAATAAAATAAAAATAATATAACAAAAAACTCCAATCAAGACCTTTTCTTTCTAATTAATTCCTTATACAGTCTTACGGAAGGTCACCAGTATGGAAGAGAGATCATTAATGCTCATCATTTCACCGGAGCAAAGTAGTTTCGGCGCGGTGACAAACCCTGGAGATTAGTGCAAGAAACAAGTTAGCAGCCCAGATCAAACCCACAAGAGGAAAATATATCCTTATAACCCTGAGATCTGATTACCTGGTGCAGAGAAAACGAACTGTGAAGGTTTCCAAAGCTGATATTGGCGGTTGAAGGTCCATCGTTATATCTATTCCCGACAATCTGACGCCTGATGGGTTTAAAAGTTTGTTTTTGGGTAACCACCCTGCCCACACGGCAACTCTATTGCTCATTCGAACCCTTTCTCTTCGGGAGCAGTTCTACAACATTTTGTAATTACCGACAAACCCTACAGAACCTGTCCTTACCTCGAGTTAATAGTACCTCGATCGGGTATTGATCCACAACATAAGGGTTGTTAAAGTTTTGAAAACCATCGAAACGGAGAAAACTTAGAATGATTATTTGGTGAGAGTGCAAGCCTAAAGTGTGTAAGATAACAGAAGTGTAAGTTAAATTGATTAAAACGTGAAGTCTTGCAAGGTGGTGTATCATTATTACTACAAATAGGACTTGAAAATATATATGTTTAAAAATACAACCTCACGTGGGACTATTAGATGTGTATGTAGTAATTGTATGGCTAAAGTTTAAAAGTTGTGTTAGTGGTATGTTCAAGACATGTGACAAGTAGTAGCCATTACATTTCCATGGCAATTGCTTAATTCAGATAGATAGTTGGTCATTACAATAAGAAGGAATTGCAGTAAGGAGGACAACATATGAACAGGGTTGCAGAGCACCATAACCTCCCTCCAAGGCTGTAGATCGTTGATTTGAACCATGAGGAGGAAAAACATGGATTTGTTGACTGCTCACCAGGCCTACACACTTCGAAGAAGAACCTCGAAGTAGTAGTAGATGGCAGATACATCTACCATATTTGAATAACATATTCATAATCACCTAACATATTTGCAGTGAAACATAAATGGCTGACAGAGACGATTAGAAAACATAATTCATATATTAAATTAATCCTCTTCCAGCAAAGTATAAATGGTCGCAAGTGTCAATAGGTCAAGGAATATTCACACCATGATGAACTAGAAAATTATTTAATAGATATATTTCTTTATGTTAGATAACAAGCCTTGAATTATCACGGGGAAATGATGGTCTAAGCTATGTATTACATTACAATAATTTAGTTGAGGAGCTCATACATATGATTATTTCACAGGTTTTTTTATGAGGGTAAATCTAAATAACTCTGATTTTTTTTTTTGAGTGGGAAGATGTTTCAACTATATCTATAAATTGGATCACTCTTGATGCATGATGGTTTTATAGTTAAAATGAATTTATGTTGATCCATTAAAAGACAACATGCTAAGCATGGAAATAATTACACATCTCATTTTTTGGACCAAAGCACTAATGAAAATTTTTAATTATTATTATATATCCATCTTAACCACAAATCTATCAAGAACTTAGAGGGATAAAATATCCTGATATGTGAACTTATTCTTTAGAACAAATGTTAACCGTGGATCTATCAAGCACCAAGACAAATCAAATAGCTTGAAGTGAAAACCTTTTTTATAGTCCAAAATATGAATAAATGTTTTTCACATGAAGAAATTTGACCTCTCTCAATCTTATGTGTGCACACACACACACTTAAAGCACCTTTGCTTTAGAGGTCACGATTTTAATTCTCTTGACACTCTCAAGGCCATAATCTGTGGTTGAGTTAGCAGGAAGTGATCACTTAGGGTGGATCTACCTAGTACAAATATTTCGTGGACATAGTGGTCAATGTTCATCAAGGTTCGTGAACTACACACAAAAACCATAAATAAACATGGAAGACATTACAATATTTTATTTAGAGCTAAAATCATTTTTACACACACCCAAACGCACACCTTAAATCGACATGGAAGATATTACATTATTTTTTCTAGAGCTAGAATCATTTTTGTTTTTTTAAGTGTTCTTGATTGTTGTGGTTTTTGTTTTGAAACTAGGCTGTGTCTAGGTTGGGGCCAAACCCTGTGATCCTATCATCAGGATTGTGTGAAGCTCGATTGAGCTTGGATTCCCTTTGGGATAGTTTAATTGCCCCAATATGGCTACCATCCACAACACCTCCCTGTGAGATTTGAACCTATGACTTGGTTGGGGCTAAACCCCACACAAGCTACTTGATTTACACCTCATGGATATGTTATTGTATTTTTAGCTTATATTTTATTTTTGTTTTAAAAGCACCGTGTGTCAACTTCATATTCATATTGAGTCAAGAAGGAATTACACACCTCCCTCATATTGGGCTATAAAACTTGTCTTTTAGAGCAAGAACGAATTTATAGATCCATCTTAATACCCCTTTTTAGAATGAAAAAACATTAAAAAGGTAGTTAAATATGTAGTTAATATGCATCTAGAGGCATCCGAATTTATAGATCCATCTTAATACCTTTTTTAGAATGAAAAACTTAAAAAAAATAGTTAAATATGTAGTTAAGATACATCTAGACACATCGCTCTATATGCTTGATAAATATGTAGCTAAGATGCATCTAGTCTAGTTTAATTATTAACCATCCATCTTAACCAAAGATCTGGCAAGCATCAATTTTTTTTTTTTTTTTTTTTTTAA
>APFE031498675.1:34269-58984 GCA_000404065.3 Pinus taeda
AATAATAATTATATTTATTAATTATTATTTTTTATTGTTTTAAGTATATGTAATTTGACTTAGTAAATCCAAACTTTGGTTATGAGCTAAATTTGATCGAAATTTTCTAGTCAAAGATGAGTTAATAACTGGTCAGCACCCAAGCGATTGCTATAGTCCCTGCTTTGCCGTAGGTAGGGACTAATAAGAGCAGAGCACTATTGTTAATATTTTTATTTTTATTGTACTCACTTAACCAAATTTTTTTGGGGCACGATTTCGTAGGTATTACAACACTCAAATGTTGATAGATAAGAGTGATGTGTATAGCTTTGCATTAGTCTTGCTGGAGATTATATGCGGTAGAGCACCCATTGATATAAAAATACCAGTAGATGAAGTAAACATCATTCGTTCGGTAAGGAATCATATCATTAGTCGTCTGAAATATTTACAAAATAGCCATATTCAAAATACACATAACTAATAATTTCAAGTATAACTCATTATCATCCACCCTAGCTTTCAACAATGTCCATTCACATGTTGCTATTCTTCCACACACTGCTATTATTTACAAAATATCCATATTCAAAATACACATAAATAATACTTTCAACTATAACTCATTATCGTCCACCCTTTCTTTCAACAATGTCCATTCACATGTCGCTATTCTTCCACAAACTATTATTATTTACAAAATATCCATTTTTAGAATACACATAACTAACTATTGCAATTGTAACTCATTATCATCCACCCTTGCTTTCAATAATGTCCATTTACATGTCGCTATTCTTCCCCACTCTATGCCTTATGACGTTTCCTTTGCAACATAAGGTGCAAATGCTAGTTAATAATGGTTTAGACAAAATGGCATTTTCATTGAAATTTGATAGCACAATCTCAAACAAGATTGTGATTTTTTGTTGTTTAAACTACATAGCAAGATTATGATTTTTTGTTGTTTAAAATAGATTTTTGAATGTATAAATGGATTTAACACTCTGAAATACCTATGGGGCATTGGAATTATATAGATTAAACAAATTAAACTCATGTTTTTAAAAATTTCTACCATATTTGATTAAAATTAACCAGAAAAGTGCCCTAAAAAGAGGGGCATTTCATCTCGAAGTTAGACTATGTCATAAATAATTATAACCATTAATTATTATTATTATTATTATTATTATTATTATTAATATTATTTATGTAATTTGATGAATTTTATCATGGCATTACAACATTTCTTCCATAGTGGCTTGGAGTAAGCCTGTTGGAGCAACAACAAACCAATTGAGCACAATGAGAATGAGATTGTTAATATTTTGTAATGCTTTTAATTAAAACTAACCAAATATGTATAAAAATTGATGGTTTTATTATAGCTCATATTAGTTTTTTATTTAGAGTTTTCCTTTTTTAAGGAACACATACACAGACAAAACCAAACATTGTCCTCATATTGGACTATAAAATGTGCCTCTTAGCACATTTTAAAAATTTCTAAATAATATGTTTATACTTCTTCCTAAATATAGTGATTTAATGACATGATTTTTTTTAAGTAACTTTTTTAATTTAATCTTACTTAAAGAAATAGTTCTATATTATTGAATATACATAATTATAATGCTTTTAAAATTTTCCAAAACATTAAATTCAAATTTACATTTAAAAATGCAATTGAAATTAAAAATCTTGGTAGATCCTTTCCATTCATTTCAAAGAAAAACATGCAGGTTTTACATCCATATCCGTTTGGTCAAGTGGCCTCAACCTCCCCACTTGGAACCAGTTCTGTTGGCCACCTTACTGCATTATAATCCATCCAAAAATGAAAGAGTTTGAGGCTATCTAACATTGATATATAGGCCCGATTTTCATTCATTCTCCTAGTGACTATATAACTAAGACACAACATCAAATTCTGCAGATCCTTCATTTATACATAGAAAAAATTGAGAACCAAACTATGCAAGTCATACTACTACTCATCAGATGAGTCAACAGGCATTGGATATTTTGCACTAGATCCCGATAGTTTGGTTTGAGGGAGGAATTAAATGTGCTTCTCTATGCGACTAAGACAAACTTTTTGTTGTTGAATCTGAATTGAATAAGATGAAATTCCTTATGGATTTCATGTAATTCTATTTTAGTCTTGGATCTTCCAGTAGAATATGTCACCAAGGCTTTAGCCACAATGTTCTTCATCAACCAATAAAAATAAATTGTCTATTTAAAATGAGTGGACCGACCTCTGGAATGGCTAGGGTCGGGCACAAGATCCCTCCATTCTTCCATATCCAAATTTGTTCTCCCTTCCTGCTGATTTAAGTTAGACTCACACCCAGAAATTAATTAACAGATCTGAGGCTGAGTGTTGACCTGGTAGGCCTAGGCATCTTGCCAAATCAGGCCTGAGGTGGTTCTACGACCTCATCCCCTAGCTGGACGTGGTTGGGTCTGGCTTCCTCCAGGCTCCTATGCACTACCCTGAGTTCGCCCACAGCCTCCCCTTGCTGATTTATCTCTACTCAAGGAAGGATGCACCATACTATATCGTTGCCAACCATAAATCTGATAGAAGAACCAGTATTCAAAAGCCAATACCACTAGCACCACAACGTGTTCTGATTGGATGGTAGCGCTTAGGAAGATGACCTAGCATAGGGTCCTCACAAAGACAATGAGGGTTCAAACCTCTAGAGATGAAACAAATGAGTACAACATGACAATAAGAATACAATCTAGAAACCAAAAAATTCATCACGATATTGAACTAGGCTTGAGGAAGTAAGCCATTAACAACATCCTAAAGGTCCTCGAGATTTCTTGGAGTAGTAACTGTTATCCATTCAAGGGTTTTCTTTCCCAAAAATCCCCTTATCATGATAGGAAATAGGTTCATAAAAGATGTTAAATATTGAACAAAAGACCCCATGCAAGAAGTGCGGACTAAGTTCCAGTGCTCAAACCCAAAGAAGATGCCCATCCCAAAAATAAAAATTCCATAACATATAGATATAATTTGACTAAGACAACCCATCAAGGTAAACTATTCTTTCCTCCCATATTTCCTGGGAGGTTTCCTTTCTGCCCCAAGACGTCATCTTAGAGACACACTTCCAATGAACTATAAAATATCATATAAATATAGGGATAGGGGAATGCATGAAGCTAACATAATTATCATACTTGCAATAGCCGTCTACTGAAATAAGGGTGATGTCGTCCACACTAGGGTGGCTAACCTGATGAGTTACCATCATAAGTGTCCCGAAAATTTTTGAGTGACCTATTACAATACCACGAAACCAAGCTTAGTTTGATGTATAAAACCCCAACGATGTGTTGTCCCATTGGTCTCTACTCTACCATTTAATTTCTATCACATGCTTTGCCACCTTGCACCTGAAGGAGTATGTGCAAGGGTCGTCAGTTGGTCGCCTAGTGTCTTTTCTCATAATCTTCCTAGCCATGGCACAGATCCCATCAATGCCCATTAGTCAACTCTTACCGTGATCTGGAATTAAGTTAAAAAATAATAAAAAGAAAAGAAAAAACATATAATATATTAAAAAGGAAAAAGAAAACACAATTTCAACATAAGTATAGTCCTAAGTACTTCCAAGGAGTAATTTGATTTTTAAACCATATTCACAACCATCCATGAGCTAGCCACAACGTGTCTCTCATGCAGGGAGAGCCAAGACGCTCTACAAATCTAGATGCTAGAGATTTACATGTGTTATCAATGTGTGCACATGTGTAGCAATGAAAGTCCAAGAAAATAGTTTTTGGCCATTATCTTAAACAATCAACCACATAGTGGAAGGACACTGAGAGTTATTGGCTAGTTGACTTGATCCACTATGCTCTACCACCTTTCTCTTTGATTCAATGATCCCTGTTTTGGTTTTATAGTTGATACCCATTATTCCATTCTTTTTATATATTTTTATGTAAGAACCAAAATTTCAGAATGCATAAGTAGCAATTTGAAAGCCAATAGTTTACGTGTAAGCAAGTGTGCAAAGTGTTTAATATCTATCCTTGCATGAATTTAATACTCTAAAAAAACCCAGAAGATTTTTTTTTTTTCAAATAGTTATTTTAAGCAAGTTGACAAATCTATCATAACTCAGTTATCAAACCGATAATGGAGATAGTTATCATTGGTTTTTATCCACAAATGAAATTTAACTCATCACTATTACCATGTCATTTGGAATTACATTTTGATGGTCCTCAAAGAAGCATGTTTTCACTCGTGAAAAATGTCTCTACATTTTGGGTCATTACCATGTTTCCTTATGCCCAAGGAAGACAAACTTTTAGCAAGCAAAAACAGTTCGAGAAATACTCCAAACCCTCTTTAAAAACTATATGTTAAAATTTTTCTTTTTCTTTTTCTTTAAATCAAATTTTAGATAAAATTGGGAAAAAATACCCATCAAATACTAAAAACTCAACTAATTTGACTACAACACTAGCATTCAGAAGCCCTAAGGGATAGATCAGTTGGTCGCATTCCTGTTGCTAAGTACCACGCCTATCGAGAGGTCACAGGGTCAAATATCCTCGATGCCCTTGGCATTAGGCCTTGCTTGTTTGGATGATGGGTAGATCCCTTTGGGCCGATCTACTTGGATTTTACTGTGGATATAGTGACCACTCGTCTATGAACCACATTAAAAAATCACTAGCATTCAAATTTCATTCCAAAGCTTATTAAGGAGAAAATACCTATTGTTCTTGAAAGAAGACATTTAGTGGGCAAGGGTTTTTCAAATGATCACCATTGGCTATGCAAGACTCCCAAATTGCAGAAATAGTACATGTAGTTGGTAGGGAAACATTGGAAATCGAAGTTAGGCATAAAACATTTATGAAAAATCAAAATCAAGGTCAAAAGACTTTAATTCTAGTGTTTAGGTGAACGATTTATTTGTCTAATTACATGGATTCAAGTTTTAAAAAAGTAATTTTCTGTTTATAACATGTAGAAGGAGAGATCAAAATTAAAAAAGAACTCTTGATGAGTTGAATGTGTTGGTGTACATATACATTAGTTATCTTTAGTTAACTTGAGTTCTTTCATGTGGTGTACATGCACATTCACATAACATAAAGAACACTTAGCTTTAGTTATACTTCATTAGTCTTAATGCTTGCATGCGGTTAATCTTAACTTGGCTACTTTATGTTTTGATTCTGTCATCAATATTGAGATATCAAATTCATTCTCTCTTCCAATTTTCTTTTTCAATTCTAGAAATTGTATGCAATTGTTCTCCAACTAGGTCTTTACCTGTGCTCTAATAAATTTTCATGTTGTTAAAGCACAGAGGGGTGTGGAGAAGATGCATGAACAATATTTTGTCGGTTTTAAGATCAAAGCACTAGAAACTCTGGATATATTTGATTTGCAAATCTGAATATTGGAGAAATGTTGCAACATCCAAAAGGTGAAAGAATGGAGTTTCCATATTCCGTTATTCTTACTCCATATAACTAATTCCAATGGAAGCAAACTATTTTGCTTCACGTTAGAGGAAAAAGCTTCTATAAGATAGTTATGGATATGAAAATTGAACTGAATTCCACCATTAAAAAATACAAATACATCAACAAGATGGACAAGGCCTTTGGTCTTTTATTGTTAACAATATCTCCAAGATTACATTTCCATGTGTACACATGAAACAATCTAAATCAAGTTTGGACAATCAGTGAGAATTTATATGGAAAGGACAACAAGATGCTAGATCATCTTCTAAACAATTATCTAAATTCCTTATATCTATGCAGCTTCAAGAAAATTCAAGATCTCTTTGTGAAAATCAAATCATTTCTCCTTTAATTATAGGATTGTAGGATCGAGAAATCCAAACAATAAAGTGAATTGATCATTTCCATTTTCTCTAAATTAGGTCTTGAATATGCTATTTTTATTTCTACATTTCATACAATCAGAATTTCAACTAGAGATAAATGGAAAATTCCCAAACTTGATGCATTTGTTGAGTCACTCAATAATGATAAATATTATCTCATTAAGATGGATTCATTAAATTCATCAAAATCACATGCACTTTCCATGCATGAAAATGGAAATTCCATCTCGAAACCAAATTATAAATCCAAAGGAAAAGGAAAGGCAAGATATCCAAATCTAAGAATGGGAAGAATTCCAAAACCTCTACACGAATATTGCAACTCTAAGGGTAAGAAGGGAAAGAAAGTAAACTCCATGTGTCCTTATTATAATAGAGTCTATCATCTTTAATCCTCTTGCATGTATAAGACTATTGATTTGATTGAAAATACTCTTCAAAAAAATAATCTTAGTCATCACCTTCCCAAAAGTGCTAAGAAGAACACAGAAGAAAAACCTTCAGAAAGAAGGGGTAATGGTCATGGTTTGATTTCCCTTCATTCTACACTACAAGAATGGACCCTTGATTTAGGAGCTTTGCATCACATGGCTTCTTCAAAGGAATCTCTTTCTTCTCTACAAGCATACTCGGAACCTCCTATTCTAATGGGAGACAATTATGTAGTTGAAGCAACTAGAGAAGGAAGAGTGTTGTTTGAAGATGGAAGTTTTAAGAATTTCTTGCATATTCTGATGTTTTCTATAAATCTTCTTTCAGTGCATGAAATGAAAACCACTGGTAGTTGAAGGAAATTGGTATTTACCCCAGATTCTGTGAGCATCTATGATATGAAAACTAACTCAAATATTGGATTTAGTAAGGTAAATAATTACTCATATATTTATACCTTTTCTAATTTTGTTCCTCGCTCATATTCCATTTTGCTACTGATGCATGCAAAATAAGAAATTAGTATTTGGAACTAGATATTTGGACACTTGAATTCTAGATATATGCAAAAACTTAGCAAGTAATGGATGGTTAAAGGACTCTCGGCCATCGAAGTTTCAAATGTTGTTTGCAATGGATGTGCTCTTGGAAAACATCTGCAAGACGAATTCAAGAAGGGGCCTATATGGAGAGCATCTTCACCTTTGGAGCTTATACACGCTGATGTCATTGGCACATTTCTAGAACCGTCAATGAGAAAAGTGCGATATATGTTGTCATTTCTAAATGATTACACAAGATTCACCTAGATTTTCTTCCTAGAAACCAAGCCTTAAATTTTAAGCATCTAAATAATTTCAAAACGCATGTAGAAAATTAATGTGTAAAACACATTAAAATACTTCATGGAGAAAATGGGAAGGACTATGTCAAAAAATACATCCAAAAATTTTGTAATGAATTGGGCATATAGTTGCAACACGTGGTTCCTTCCACTCTGCAACAAAATCGGGTGGTCGAGAGGAAGAACAGATCTTTGTAAAAGATGGCCAATTGCATGTTGTAGGAAATATCTCTTCGATCAAAATTTTGGAGTGAAGCTACTAAATGTGCGTCATACATCCAGAATAGATCTCCTCATAAATATGTCAGTGGAAAAACACCATTTGAGGCCTGGACTCACATGCAACTTGAAGACAATTATTTCCGCATTTTCGGATCTCCAACATGAGCCGACATACCTACAAAGAAGAGAAAGGCTTAGAGCAAGGAATGAATGTTTGTTTTCTATTCCGATGAAGTCAAAGGATACATATTGCTTGATATCAACATTGAAGAGCTCTTTATTGAAAGGAGTGTAAAGTTCGAAGAAGATCCTTTGCATGCACCACTAGATGAACCTGTTACAAATTTACCCTCACCACCAGTTGATGAGTATGAAAATGATGCCTTGGATAAAATTCCTAATCTATATGATCCTTTACCCATGACACTTGTTGGACCACTAGTTTTTGAACATCAAGATAATACTTCCTCATGTAGTTTAGAAGATTCGTGACCACCTCTAACACAAAAATAGCGCAACATGAGTATTCTCTTAGATAATCATGCCACTAAACCTCAGTTTTAGGAAGCTCCACAACAACTATTAGGCATGTAGCCATGCCCATGCATGCTTATATGATACACACATATTATCCGCAGACTTATACATAAGTGGTTGGGCATCCTAAATGGGAAGAAACTTTGGATGAGGAATACAAATCTCTCATTGAGAACCATAATTGGGACCTGGCTTCGTTGCATTCCAATCATAAGCTTTTTAGGTTCAAGTGAGTTCACTGGACAAAGAAAGAAGCATATGGACAAGTTAGTAAATATAAAGAACAATTGATACTCAGGATTTCAACAGTTACATGGTATTGACTATGATAAGACTTATACTGGGCAAAAGTTTCACTTTCTGTGTCATCATCTCAAGGTGAAGGACACAATTGCCTATATGTTGTCTTTTTTTTAGTTTTTCATTGTATTTTTAAGGGGCGTTTTTCTCCCACTTGGTTTTCCCTCTTTCCTATTTCATGCATTGTGCATCGGTAATTAAAATGGCATCATTGTCGAGACTAATCCATCTTGCATTATACTCACCTAACTTATGCTTAAAGGAAGGTGTTAGTGTATATGTACAGTAGATAGTTTTATTTAACTTACTTGTATGTGGTGTACATGCATAGTAACATAGCATAAAGCACACTTAGCTTTAGTTAGCATTAATGCTTGCATCTATTTAAACTTAACTAAGTTGCTCTATGTATTGATTCTCTCATTAGTTTGTTAGCATTAGTGCTTGGATGTAGTTAAACTTAACTAAGTTTCTTTATGTATTGATACTCTCATTAATAATATTGATATATCAAATTCATTCTCTCTTCCAAATTTGTTTTTCAATTCTTGTAAGTTTATACAATTATTCTCCAACTCTAATTTTACGAAATGCATGCCCTTATAGTTGTTTTGACTAATAGGAATATATATTCTCTCTAATTAAATTATCCTTCTGATAAAGAAGAAGGAAAAAGGCTAAGAAATAACTCTTGATCAGTTGAATGCACGATCCTTACATGTGGCAACTCTTTTGATTGATTGGTCAAAATATTTCATGTAATTACAATGCATTTCCTTCTTGTACTGATCTCATTTTTCTAGTGACTATGACAATAATTTCTTTGTAAAGTAATTAAATTCATTTGGACAAGGACAAGGCACTGAAAAGTGACCACATCAGAGCATCAAAATGCCTATAACATGTTCATCTAGAATAGATTGACTCTAAAATGGAGCAATCAAATTTGATTATGGATAAGCTCACACTAGAACCTTATTTATTCACTAATTAGATTGACTCTAAGCAACGCATAAATTGATTTGAATATATTAATGATATATATATATATATAGGGAGGGAACTTTTGTTTAGAGCTGCCCATGATATTTAAAATCTATATTCTTGATGTTATCCCCTTTTTTTTTGTGGAGTCTAACTTGCATTCTCTAAGAAAAAATATGTTTCCTTTTTTCCAATTTAATAGAAATTGGTTGCTTCCTTCTTCAGTGTTTTAGTTGTCCTATGAGAATCATTCCCAACAGTATCAACAAATGATCAGTATGAGTTGAACCCCATTTAATTAATCCTAGGATGTACGTTGTTAACATGATTTTTTTCATTTTGATCCACACAAAATTAAAGACTATATAATATATCTATCGTGTCTCACTCAGACCATAATTGGGACTTGGCTCTGTTGCATTCCAATCACAACCTTGTTAGGTTCAAGTGGGTTCACCAGAGCAAGTAAGCAACATATGGCCAATCAAGTCGATATAAAGCATAATTGATACTCAGTTTTTCAACAGTTACATGTTATTGACTATGATGAGACTTATACTGAGCAGAAGTTTCACTTCTACGACATCGTCTCGAGGTGAAGGACATAATTTCCTAGAAGAGGTCATTTTTTTTTAGTTTTGTATTGTTTTTTTAGAGGCGGGGTTTTGTTCCCACTTGGTTTTCCCTCTTTCCCCTTTCATGCATTGTACATCGGTACTTAAAATGGCATTGCTGCCGAGACTCATCCATCTTGCATTATACTCACCTAACTTGTGCTTAAAGGAAGGTGTTGGTGTACATGTACATTACTTTGTTTTAGTTAGCTTACTTGTATGTGATGTACATGCACATTAACATAGCATAAAGCACACTTATCTTTAGTTAGCATTATTGCTTGCATGTAGTTAAACTTAACTAAGTTGCATTATGCATTGATTCTCTCATTAGTTAGTTAGCATTAGTTCTTGCATGTCGTTAAATTTAACTAAATTTATTTATGTATTGACTCTCTCATTAATAATATTGAGATATCAAATTCATTCTCTCTTCCAATTTTGTTTTTCAATTCTTGCAAGTTTATACAATTATTCTCCATCTCTAATTTTATGAAATGCACACCCTTATAGTTGTTGACTAATAGGCATATATCTTCTCTCTAATTAAATTATCCTTCTGGTAAAGAAGAAGGAAAAAGGCTGAGAAACAACTCTTGATTAGTTGAATGCACGATCCTTGCATGTGGCAACTCTTTTGACAGATTGGTCCAGATCTTTTGTGCAATTACAATGCATTTCCTTCTTGTATCGATCTCATTTTTCCAATGACTATGACAATCATTTCATTGTAAAGTAATGCAATTCATTTTGACATGGCCGAGACGCTGCAAAGTGACCACATCAAAGCATCAAAACTCATGTATCATGTTCAACTAGAAATATATTGACTCTCAAATGGAGCAGTCAAATTTGATTATGGATAAGCTCACACTAGAACCTTATTTATTCACTATTTAGATTCACTGTAAGTAGCGCATAAAGAGTTATGAATATATTAATGATATATATAAGCAGGGAACTTTTGCTTAGAGTTGCCCATGAGCTTTAAAAGCTATATGCTTTTTGCTATCCCCTTTTTTTGTGGAGTTTGACTGGCATTCTCTGAAATATTTTATGTTTCGTTCTTTCTAATTTCATAGCACTTGGTTGCTTCCTTCTTCAGTGTTTTAGTTGTCCAATGAGAATCCCTCCCAAAAATATCAATGAATGATCAATATGAGTTGAACCCAACTTAATTAATCCCCAGATGTACCTTGTTAACATGAATTTGTGCATTTTAATCCACACAAAATTAAAGACTATATAATATATCTATTGTATCTCATTGTGACCATAATTGGGACCTGGCTCCATTGCATTCCAATCAAAAGCTTGTTAGGTTCAAGTGGGTTCACCCGACCAAGAAAGCATCATATGGCCAAGTTAGTCAATATAAAGCACAATTGGTACTCAGGTTTTCAACACTTACATGGTGTTGACTACGATGAGACTTATATTGAGTATAATTTTCACTTTCTGGGGCATCGTCTCAGGGTGAAGGACACAATTTCCTAGAAGTTGTCATTTCTTTAGTTTTGCATTGTATTTTGCGGGCGGGGGGAGTTGTTCCCACTTTGTTTTCCTTCTTTCCTCCTTCATGCATTGTACATTGGTACTTAAAATGGCCTTTTTGTTGAGACTCATCCATCTTGCATTATACTCACCTAACTTATGCTTAAAGGAAGGTGTTGGTGTACATGTACATTAGTTAGTTTTAGTTAACTTGTATGTGGTGTACATGGACATTAACATAGCATAAAGAACTCTTAGCTTTAGTTAGCATTAGGGCTTGCATGTAGTTAAACTAAATAAGTTGCTTTATGTATTGATTCTCTCATTAGTTAGTTAGCATCAGTGCTTACATGTAGTTAAACTTAACTAAGTTCCTTATGTATTTATTCTCTCATTAATAATATTAAGATATCAAATTCATTCTCTCTTCCAATTTTATTTTTCAATTCTTGTAATTTTATACAATTATTCTCCAACTCTAATTTTACAAAAATGCCCTTATAGTTGTTTTGACTAATAGGCATAGATATTCTCTCTAATTAAATTATCCTTCTCATAAAGAAGAAGGTAAAAATGCTGAGAAACAACTCTTGATCAGTTGAATGCACGATCCTTACATGTGGCAGCTCTTTTGATTGATTGGTCAAGATATTTCATGTAATTACAATACATTGCCTTCTTGTACTGATCTCATCTTGCTAGTGACTATGACAATCATTTCTTTGTAAGGTAATGAAATTCATTTGGACATGGTCAAGACACTGCAAAGTGACCACATCAGAGAATCGAAACACCTGTACCATGTTCAACTAGAAATAGATTGACTCTAAAAGGGAGTAGTAAAATTTGATTATGGATAAGCTCACACTAACACCTTATCTATTCACTAATTAGATTGGCTGTAAGGAGCACAGAAAGTGCTATGAATATATTAATGATATATATAGGGAAGGAGCTTTTGTTTAGAGCTACCCATGAGATTTACAAGATATATGCTTCATGTTATCCCCTTTTTTGTGGAGTTTGACCTGCATTCTCTAAAAAAAATTATGTTTCCTTCTTTCCAGTTTCATAGCACTTGGTTGCTTCCTTCTTCAGTGTTTTAGTTGTCCTATGAGAATCCCTCCCAACAATATCAATGAATTATCAACATGTGTTGAACCCAAATTAATTAATCCTAGGATGTACCTTGTTAACATGAATTTGTAAATTTTAATCCACACAAAATTAAAGACTATATAATATATCTATCGTGTCTCACTGGAAGTTGGAGACATTGTCTTCTTGAAACAAATGGATGTAGGCAATTTTCTAGAGGCCAAGTAGTGAATTAATGTCGTTGAATCAGGCTATAATGAAGGGAATCTCCAATTTTAAGGCTTGGCCACTGGGCTTTTAGTGTCCTCTACCAGGATTGATAGTTCAAAGCAGTATATAAACTGTTGTTTTTTTACCATCCACTGTATCCTGGGTAGAAGGTGTTTCTTCCATAGTCAATTATCTTTCTATTTCTGTTTTCTCCCGAATCTTAACATGGATGGAAGAGTTGTTTCCGGTTTTTGCATGGACTACTGAGGAAGACGTTTCGGGTTTACACAAAAAGGTATGTCCTCATTAGTAAATAGAAAGCCAAAACAATAGGAATAGATACATGTTTAATTGTGTTTCTGGGGTCAATTCCTATCCTATTTTTTGCTCGAAAACTAAAATGCTACATCTTTTTTGGGGTAAAATTTAGAGAGATTTCTTTCGTCAACTTCCTGTTACTATCTGAGATTATTACTATCCATAAGATGATTTTCACTAGAAATATTCATGTTGGGTATATTATCTTCTCAATACACAGCAAAATCTTACAAGTTTGTTTTGGAATAGCATTGGTATATAGGGTAAGTTCTTGGTTTTAGGGGATTACATTAACTCCCCATTTCATATACCATGGGGAACACAAAAAATTAAGGACAATTTAATGGGTTTCTTAGCATTCTGCCTATCTATTAATTATTTCAACTGGAATTTGCCTTCATGGCTCTAGCTTTCCAATTTCATAATTATCTCTAGACCCTGTAAACAGTGCGGGTTTTGGTTATGTCATGTATGGTTAGTCTGTAACTGTTGTTATTGCTACTGTCTGAACATCAAATGGTAATATTCATTGTTCCAGTTGCATAAAACCTTGGTATTTGCAGATTGCCATTGACATTCCCCCTCTCTTGATGCCAGTAGACATGGTTTTGTTTCTCGCATCTTTCTCAGTGTCACAGAAGCCCACCATAGCTTGCCACCCTCTCTCTTGACTCTTTCTAGTATTCGCCGGTTTTAGATTTTTCTCAGGCAGTTTCAAATTTCCCCGCGAAGGACGTGGGATACTATCCACAACTAACAGTGCATACCATTTATTTCACTCGCTCTACAAGTGTCATCTGCACTCTTCTCAAGACACCTAGATACTTCAACATTAGGCCATATCTATTGTAACATTCCTTTTGTCAGTTTTATAATAGAAAATTCCTATTTAGGGTTGTCAACGGCGGCGTCCGAACACAATATACCTTTTAACTTTGGCACTTGTCCCCTCCTGGATTGCATTTTTTTGGAAATTGGCAATCCCAATAGGGATGTATAACTAATCTCGTTAGACCCTCATCTTTCCCATAACATTAGACCACAACTCCTTAATTAAGCTGTCAGTACTCGCTATCTTATACTCCATATCATTCCCGAAAGTTTTAACTCATGGCGTATTATCCCTCTGATGTCTCTGCCACCTCTGCACTCATTCGTGCCACTGTAGAGGTTGAATCCCGTCGAATTGGTGCTGATATCCATGTTAGCCAAAGAAACCCATGTTCACTTGATGCATGACGTAGTATATTAGGAGACAGTAATATGCCATATGTCACGGAGAGGCCTCCTGATTTTTTGGCTGGCGGACTTATACATCAACATCATCATTCCAAACACCACTCCATTAAAACCGCTCCTCCTCCTCTAGCCTTGGCCTTGGACAATGATACTCTAGTGGATCGCATTACCAGTCTACAAAAACATGCCCTAGTTGGTAGATGGTACTTTTTAGAGAAGGAAGACTCTGAAACATGTAAATGGATTGATAAGAAATGGAAATCGATATTAGGGTACATGCCTACAATTGTTAGGCTTCTGAAGGGATGGTATAGTTTTCACTTCCTCAGTCAGGAATATTTGGAGAAAATTATAGCAGTCCCATGGATTCATGGAAGAAGTTTTCTTGCCCTCCACAAGTGGTACATTGGGTACAATCCCCTTCGTAATGCTCCCTCCAACAAGTTGGTATGGGTAAAATTATCAGGACTCCCTCTGGAATTATGGACAAAACAGGCTCTTACTGACATTGGTAATGCCAGCGGAAAGTTTATCTACATGGACCCATGCTGTCTGGGTGCAGAGGATAAAAGGGTTGCCTAGATCCTCATTGAAAAGGATTATAGAGGGGGTTTCCCTGATCATGTTGAACCGCATTGGGGTGACACCTTTCTCCAACAAAGGTTGGATTATTGGGGGGTTTTGTTCAGGTGCTCTTTCTATCACAGAACTGGCCACATGCGTGAACAATGCCCCTTCCACTCGGGTGGACATTTCCATGGCAAAATATGCTATAATGGAACCTTTGGGCTTCTCTCGGATACAGGTTGATCGGGTCGTCAAATTCTAAAAGGCAAAGAAAAAATGACACATAAGCATCCTCTATAGCAATCAGGTATACATTCTCTCCAAAATTCCCACCTTCCACATGCTTTTGGATCAATTGTGTCCTCACCCATTACTATTTCTTCATCACTAATAAATTCCGCCAAATTGGATTTTCCTTCTTCTCACAACCCACCAGATTTTATGTCTCATCCACCTCCCAAGCCTATAACCTTCCACGACATTCCTATCCCCTTTACATCTCCTCATCCTTACTCGGATATTCCATCCACCTCGAAAATTTCATATGTTGCAGCTTTGGCTCCGCCCCGCTGACAATCAAAAGATAAAGGCCCTTGCCTCAATATTACTCCACCAATTTCTCCCATTTCTTTGCCAACAAATTTGGTCGGGAGTGATCTAGACCTCCTCCTACAATGGAAGACTCTCGATTTCCGTACTCTTACTATCCACAAACCGGTAGGCAGCTCATCCCCCCATATCAGCGCAATCTCGGTGAGAAACATTACAGTGCATAGTAACTAAAACTGTGGCAATCGCCACTTTCGGGGATGATCCAATAAAAATCCATTTTCTTCTCCTATGGATAGGTTTCTTGTTGACATTCCCATTGCTGACAACTCCCCCTCATGGGCCCTTAGATCACGGATGCCTGAGAAAGACCTATCATGATGTGCATCATCTCTCATAATATTTGGGGTTTGGGGATTGCTCCTAAATATTTAGCCCTCAAAAGCTGGTTGTTATCTCTAGATCCATTCATCATCCTCGTACACGAGATGATGCACAATGTTCCTGATGCTATTCAATATTTTCGGAAATTTTTTTGAACTTGGCATATATCTGCAATTGCCGCTATTGGTCTCTCAATTAGTCTAGTGGCCTTATGGGACCCGAGATGGATCAACATTAAATCCTTTGGATGCTTCACTGATATACTTCTAGAAGGTAATATCCATGGCCTACCATTTTATGTTCACATCTTAAACATATATGCCCCATATAGAGATAGGGGGGTTTTTTGGGACCGATTCATATCATCTGGCTTGAAGGACCTACAGACTCTCATTATAGTAGGAGATCTAAACTGTACTATCATCCTTGATGAAATTTGGGGTTGATTTAGGAACGGTAACCCTCTAGCGGGAAAAATCCAAAATGCCATTATCATGAACAATTTTGTGGATGTCTATCCCTCCAAAATTACCCCAACATGGGACAATGGATGCTTTGGATCTACCTATGTCGCCAAAAGACTGGATCATTTCCTAATCCATAAGCAATTGCTGGACCATTTGGGTGATGTTCGAGTAAACATCATCATCAAATTTATATTAGATCATAGACCCATCACCGTGTAATGGAGGAAAAGGGAACCTTGCTCGGGTTTCCCTTTCAAATTCAATAGAAAAATCTTAGAGGACCTTGATTTTAATAAGACGGTATATGACACTTGGGGAAATATTAATGTCACAGGATCCTCTCCTATGCTCAGTATCCTAGAGAAACTAGACTCTCTCCAGGGATTTGTAAAATTGTGGTAGAAGAATAAAATTAGAGACAATAGAAAAGAGCTTGTGAAAATTCAAGAACAATTGGACTCTCTTCAGGCCTCTATGTCCTCTCACTTCCTCCCTGACCACATTCGAGCCAACATACAAGAACTGGAATACATGAAGAAGAAAATTCTAATAATGGAAGAAGCTACATGGAGACTAAAGAGGAGGGCACTCTGGTTCAAAGAAGGGGACCAAAATACAAAATTTTGCCATAGATAGCAAATTTCTGCCGAAATATAAATTCCATATGGAAAATCATTGACTCGAATGGACAAATATCCCACACACAAGAAGAAATGAGTGATGTTGCTGTAAATTACTTTCAAAATGCTTATAGAAGCAATGAAATTTCTTCTGTGGAGGATATGATTAGGGGAATTGGACCATATCCTATCATGTTTGATTCAAAGAAAAATGAGGATTTTTTCAGAAAGTTTCCGTGGAAGAACTACTGGGGGTTCTCAAGTCCTTTAAGAGTGACAAAAGTACCGGTCCTGATGGATGGACTATTGAAGTGTTCTCTCACTTCTTTGAAATTATCAAGATGGACCTGCTGCGTATGATTGAGGAATCCATAAATATGGGCTACATTCATCAAAATAAAACCTCCACATACATCGCTCTCATTCTGAAAAACAAATATGTTGAGAGCTTCTTGGACTACAGGCCTATTTCTCTGTGTGATGTCATCTATAAAATCATATCAAAGACTATTCCGGGGTGGTTGTGCATGAATCTTTCTCTTTTGATATCTCCTGAACATCATGGATTCCTTTTGGGGAGAATCATTCACGATGCTGTGGCAAATGCATAGGGAAGCATGCACTCCATCCACACAAAAAACATTGATGTGGCTATTGTGTAGGTATATCTCCATAAAGTATATGACTGTTTGGATTGGGCTTTTCTTAGACTAATTCTAAGCAAGATTGGTTTACAACCTAGATGTATTAACTGGATCATGGCCTGTGTGGACAACGTAAATTATGCTATCATTATAAATGGACTTCCAAAAAGATTCTTCCGGTCTGGTAGAGGTCTTTGTTAGGGATGCTCCTTATCTCCTTTATTATTCATACTAGTAATGGACTGTCTAAGTCTGCATATCAAAAGAGCAGTTCTAGAGAGCCAATTCAAATCACTGAAGCTGGGGAACAACATTACTATATCACATAAACTCTTTGTTGACGACATCCTCATAATGGGTATGCTCTTCCGTTTCTCTTAGTATTATCTTTTTAATATTTTCAGCAGATTTGCAAATGCTTCGAGATTGTGCATGAATTCCAATAAATCAGTTCTTTATTATAGTCAATCTGATATGATAACTATTACATATATTAAAGACTTATTTGGAATTGAGGCTAAACCTATGCAAAATGGATTGAATTATCTTGGTTATAGACTTAAACCATCATGTTATAGAATTTCTCATTAGAAATGGCTCACTAAAAAGTTATATAAAATAATTTCTCGATGGGAATTTAGATGTCTATCTATAGGGGGTAGGGCCATTCTAACACAACTGGGTGTCTATTGGGCACATATTTTTCATATATCTGCCTCCATAATTAATGACATAAACCAACTTATGGCAAATTTCATCTATGCGGGCACACATAGTAGAAGAAAATTCCATCTGACCAAGCTATCAAATATAACCCTTCCAAAGGACATGGGTGGATGGGGAATATTAGATCTTAGTTGTTTTGGTGAGGCATTACTTATCAAATCACTCCAAAGGGTTTATTTGGAGCAAGTATATGGAGTAAAATCATACAACATAAATATCTAAAGAACAAAGACTTCATTTTTTGGTGTCGTTTTGGTTCAATTGTATAAAACACAATTTAGCAATCTGGTCAAGGTTCCTAAAAATTGAGAAATGCTTCATTCAGCACCTGGCATGGAAATTCCAGACTGGAAATAACATTCTTATTGGTTGTGACCCAATTCTGGGTGCTGAATCGAACTTCTCCATTTCCGGCAATATCACATAGCTCCTAAATGACCATGGTTTCTTTTTCTGGGGCTAAGCCATAAATGGCTAGCAGGGTACTCTCCCCATGTGGAAAAGTTCCTATGAATTGGGGTTAACCGGTCTCTTGGAAGAGGAATGGCTTCAGATCATCACAAATATAAAACAACTAGGCATCTGCCGATCAGGGACCCAGGATAAATATGGTTAGGCTTAATGTTTTCAGATAACATAATTGTAGCAGACACCTACCAGATATTATCAAACAAGGTTTCCAGGAAAGTGGAGAACCATACGATTTATGATTTCTGGAAAACAAAAGCTCCAATCAAAATTATCATATTCATTTGGCTTGTTTATCATAACAGGAACCTCGTTTGGGCAAACTTGCAAAAAAGGAATTGGTGTGGACCTGGCATATGCTACATATTCAAAACCCATTTAGAAGACAATGACCACATCTTTTTACACTCCCTCCTCACTACTCGTGTTCGGAAAAGGATTTCTTCCCTATTCGGCTTCCCATATATTCAACACACTTGTATTAGAGATTCATTGAAATGGTGGAGCACACAAAAATCTACCTGTTGTATTAATCCTCTTTTCATCTTCTGGGAAATCTGGAAGTGGAGGAATAGAAGCATCTTCCAAAACTGTAGGGAGGAATTCTCTGTAATAATTGAAAAAATTGTCTCAAATCTATTTATCTTTTATTTTTTATAATTTTTTTTTTGCACAACCAATATGCTCTAAAGATGATCCTAAAATGAAGAATGATATTCAATTCACTTACCCTATGGGATTTTTTAATGGGGTCGCACAAGGGGACACCTGTGCATGTGGCTTTTTGATTGCCATAAACGCTGACTTGACATACAGGATATACTGGAATTGTGGTGTTGGTACAAACACAAAAGCTGAAGCAGTAGCTCTCTGGGTTCTCCTATGGTTCAACAGTTTTCTTAGGAACCCTACTCTACACATATATGATGATTCGATGATCATAATTGATCAACTCTTGGGGAGGGCATCCATCAACAATCCCAGACTTCAAGGATGGATGGAAAGAATCGAACTCCTATGGAAAAATCAAGATAGCTATACAATCCAACACATTGGAAGGTGCCTTAACAAGGAAGCAGATAGACTATCAAAAAAGGGTTTGTAGGGCCGCATTTTCAAATGGTATTTAGGGATCACATGGGAGCATAACAATTTTGATATGGAGGACTTTCCAAACCCGGGTTAATCTCCTCTATGCATGTGTTTCATAGTCTTTTTTTGTAAATTTTTGTTATATAGGCTTATAAATTTCATAATATAGTTTCATAATGTACAAACCCTTCCTAGGCCATCACCTCGGGCGAACTAGTACTCAGATAGATCCTTTTAAAGGTTGAACAATTGGTAATTAAAATTGTTTGTGACAGTATTGCATGACTACATAATTTTCCTTTTTGTAATTTTGAACTTGTTTTGCTTGGCCATTGGGAAAAAACAGTGTCCTCTACCAAGGACTTTCTTGAGCTTCCTCGTTAGATGGTGTAATTTTAAAACTTTAAAGTCTCTATCCCTCTGCTAACCAAGTTGTATTGTACTAATAAAATGATTCTGTTAATTTTTTTGGATTCAAATACTACAGGTCTTTCAGATGCTACAGATTCCTCCCAAGGGGGAACAATCTATATCAATATGGATACAAGGACAACAATAAAGAACCAACTGATGCTTGTCTATAGCACAGATATTTGCTGCTGAAAAATGCTTTTTCCTATCATTATCATTACCCAAACTGTATTAAGCATATTATACTATCTGTTTTCTCATGATGTATATGGGCTTAGACTGTCTTTATTTCCTGATCACAGTAGACTCTTAAAAATCACGGGTTCTGTATTTTGTTTTGCCCATCTGATGAATATGGCACATGTATATCTTTCCTTAATATAATATATATTAAAGCTTCTTTCGTACTGGAATTTTTTTCTCCAGAGGCAAGGCTGCCTAACCTCTTGACTTATTTTCCCTGACTGCACCTTCCACCACCATTTCAGTCGTTTTCATTTCCTCTCCGGCCTTCTCCTCCACATTTCTTGCCTTGCTGTTCTCTACTAATTTATCCGGCTTTTCTCATGGGACTCCACTGAAGCAGCCTGGAATATTTTGATAAGGAAACCTTCCAACATAGCCAACACCACCACATTAATAAGACTCTTCTCAACTTTGCGGCTATGTTCAAATTATGAGTAGGTATTTCAATATAAAGATGGTCAACCTTAACAAAACCCTGAAATTCGCAACGCTAAGAACCCTCATAACAGAGTGTGAGGAGTTCCAGGCTCCAGCGACAGGATGGTTACAGATTCGTAATGTGCTCGCCGAGTAATGACAGGCCAACTGTGGGCCATGACAATGGAAGTCTGCATCATAAAAATGTGGCTGCAGCGACTTGAGCCACTGGTTCAGCGGATCAGAATCAGACTGTTGCTCTAGAGTTATCTCCGTATCCGTTTCCACCAAAACCTAAATCGATGGTTTGAGATTTAGAAATGCATTTCGGATTTTAGCTAGAATGAAAGCGACTAATTGGTGGAACGAGATATAGAATACCGCTTATGCAAAGTCGGTGATGCCACTCAGTGGAGGTTTCAGAGGAAAGAATATATACACGAAGGAAACAACATGGAAAAAGGACAGATGGAAGATAATCGTCAGGATCGGATCTCGGTTTTACAATGACGATTATCGGTAAGAATGACGTGATATGAAAACTGGAATTCTCATCCCAAACTTCCCAAACTTCATCGTTCAGGATGATTAGTCTCTTTTTTCTTTTTTTCTTTTTCTACTTTTGATATGATCATGTTTGGGCAAAAAGAAATATATGTGGATCATAAGATCAATGGCTGCAAACATTTTTTTAATTGATGTTAAAAGTCACATAAGGTACGAACATTACTAAAATATATAGTTTCACATTGAGCCACGATTGGAGCCATTCCATTGCACTACAGTGCGCTAAAGCAAAACAAGCGCATTGCATCAAGGGCATGTCAAATTTCAACACATATATTCGATGGTTGAGGACGATTTGTTGCGGCTACCCCTGAAAATACATTCGGCGAAGAAAAAAGTAACACAAACAAATATGCATTTCTTTTGTGACGAGGAGAAACTCAACATCACAAATAAATCAAGTAGGGGATTTGAACCCAACAAACACGGGATTTGAACTTGAGTTTCTCCATTTTCAATGATTTTACATATCTCAAATTATCAATTCACCAAATAAACATGTGTTTTCATAATAACTTACAATAAATAATATTTAATTTTATAGTGATATACAAATAATACAAGTAATAATTAAATCACATAGTTCAATATAATATAGGAGATGAATTTCAATATATTAATGTGGTGTTTTTAATTAAATTAAGTAAATTTTTCTTAAATTAGTATTATTAAATTTAAAATTAAGATGTAGTTACACTAATTTTTTGTATATAAAGATGAGTGAGTACCATGTATATTGAATTTTTTTTCTTACTAATATATAATTTTAAATACCATATATCAAGTTTATATTAAACATTAGAGAAATTACCCATATCCATTATCTATGAGGTGTAGACCAATTGGTTTGTGTGGTGGTCATATGTTCAAATTTCATGGGGAGGGGCTAAGGAGTGGAAGTTGCTTTGGAGTCCCAAGAGACTCAGTGATGTTAGCTTTGGAGTCCCAAGAGACTCAGTGATGTTAGATAACTCAATATAATTAGTAGTTATAAATTAGCATCAATTTTACCATATAAATTTATAAGCATATTTAGATTTAATTACCATATTTACCTTTCCCAAAAACCATAACTTATTTCAAAATCAAAATATTTTATAAATACTTAACTTTATTTTTATTTTAAAACATTTTAAAAATTAAATCTAAAACCAAAATCTAGTAGAGAATTTTTTAAACTTGAGCTTAAGTTGTTTTTAATAGTAGAATTCTAGTGCCCCAAAGGGTTTAGGGTTTTGAAATCTATTTATGCATTCAAAAATGCATTTTGAACAAAAAAAAAACCTCACTATTTGTGGAAATTGTTTTGTCATTCCGTTGAAAAAGTCTATTTCATCTATAAGTTAAGTAATTGCTTAGAGAAATGCTCTCCTACGCATTAATGTCCTTTAAAAACTATAATAAAAATAAAATAAAATAAAAAATTAGGTGATAATTATCAATAAATGTTGTTGACTTGGTCAAATTATATAAACTATAACTCATGTATATATAGGAATATAATATATATATATATATATATATATATATATATTATAATAATTATAGTATATATATTACTCAATTATATTTTAATTATTATAATTATTATAAAACCAACCTAGATCGATCTTAACTCCCGGAGGATCAAATCTTTTGATGCAAATCTATTTCAGAGTGAAGGAGATTGATCCAGTCCTTGGCACTTGATAGATGTGGAATTAAGATGGATTCTAGCTAGTTTTATATATATATAAATATATATAATATATAATATATTATATATATATATAATTATATATATATAGATATATTATTATTACTTAATTTTTAAATACATCACATTAAATGTAACATACCTCCTGAGCCTACTATGAGAATTAGCTACTAGCCTTTCATCATTATAAGTTTTCTTCATTTACAGTTAAGGTTTAACCATTGTCACAATTAATATTTTTTTCTATCATTACATGAACCTTTATTATTCATGTAATTATACTTATTTTCATAACAATTGAAAAGCATCAACTAAGGAATCCATAGTACTACATACTCCTTGTATGCTTTACCAGATTCAAGATGGGACCCTTAGATTCATTATATGACTTATACAACAGATCCATCATTAAGCACAATTTACAAATTGTGTAAAAGAACTAATTATGGCATGCAACCCATAAAATTCATTGGTTAATCCCCACACGCATAAATGGACACATTATCTTAAGTCTATTGTAGTTAGCCTAGCCATGCATCAGGATCATAGTTATATAGACATAGTCAAAAGTGTTACTGATATAACTATTATGCAAAAGGCAGAATGGCTAAACTAGCCTCATTGAATACACACGCAATAAATAATCTGACCATAGACTGTGCAATTAGAAGAATTATTCCAAAACAATTCCGCATGCACCAATGTCTCATACCAATTTATATGAGAGGCATCACATAATGTTAGAGGCATATTATGTTCCTTCATTAAATTTAATGATGATCAAGTTTAGATTCAATAGCTATCTCAACACTAACATACGACTATCTCATACACAAAGTTAGTAACAACAATTTTACTCTTGCACAATGGTCACATGGAGAGTTGATCATGTGTAAGCTAGATCCCTGGCACAAGTATTAACAACTACCTACTATGATTCACCAAATTTACCTTGGATGCAATAAGAGTCACATGCGTAAAAATGCAATCATTCTCATAAATACCAATAACACAAACTTCTATACTTCTGAGCTGAATTATTTAACAACTTCAACAGTAAGAAGTAAGCATAGAGGGTAAGAAACAAACATACAATACACCCCATGCAAGTGATTCCAACTATATTAGAATTGAAAGAACACCACTTGGAAAATAGAGCACCACCATCCAACCTTAGAACTGACTCTTCCAGTTCAACCTCGAGTTGAGGTTCTTGCCATGGATCAACTCCCTCCAATTGATCTATGCAATGGGTATTTAATACCCTCTTTTATGATATGGTTTCCATTAGAAGCGTCCCGCTTTTATGGATCTTTTTATCCATTTGCCTGAGCTTACCTCAGAATAACTCACCTTTCTCTCACACGAGACTTTTCCTCATAAAAAATTGCCTCTCTCTTCCACACAACTTTTATGTTTTTCTCAATGGATATTTATCTCCAATCCATCCATCATATCTAGAATTACATCTAGAAGATTTATCATGAAATATTATCCAATCCCATTCCTCAATGGGATTTGGCAAGAATCTCTTGTTTTGGTGTTTCACTTTTCGAAGTGATTAATTTATTTCATAAAGTATTTACTTTTCATATTACACATCAGACCTAGATTTTCTCAGCTTAGGTTTGCAATAGTTTGACACACAAGGGAGGGGTGTTACATACTCCCCCCATTAAAT